>MU704991.1:21811-47708 GCA_026770625.1 Nicotiana glauca
CCCCTTTCTTTTTCCCTCACTCCTCAAATGTGTCTCCATCAATTGAACCCTCAGGTATTTAACTCTTCCATTTTATTTCCCGTTATTTTCTTTTTCTTTTGGGTTTCAAAGAAAGGTTTTCACCATGAATGATGCAATTTAGAGCTGCTATATTTAAGAATTGTTATTTATATAGTCTACTTAGGGCTAAATATTATTTTGTGTGGAATAGGATTAGCTTTGCATGTAAGGTGTTTGTTTAAATGCCACAATGAGATTTTGCGGTATGTTTTTTAAATTGTTGGCCACCATGTGATCATCCATGTAATCTACTTTTGTGACCTAGTAATGGGGTATATATTCTAATGTTGTGGAATGGATCCTTACAATGGCAAGGAGTAGTGTATTTCTAATCATTATATGGGTGAAGTCTGAGTAACATTTGTGGTCTGAAAATTGGTATCAATTCTGATAATTGTTGGGTTATTTCAGGTGAAAATGGACACTTCAAAGAAAATAAAAACCCCAAGTACCTCTATCGGTAGGCAAATGAGCACGTCCAAATATAAAGATGTGGGCTCTTCAAAGTCGTGTGCTTCCTCATCCTCTCGCTCATGTGATCAAAACAAGCTTATCTTATTGGAGGCCCAAGACCGGTTCCACGGCAAGGTGGACAAAAACCCAATACCTGAGAAGGGAATCGACATCGGGTCTTTACTTAGTGAGTGTTCCAGTGTTCTTGAGGAATTAGTCTGGTGAGGATTGAGGGTTTTCTTTGAAGAATCTGATGAGGCCAATTTTACTATTGTGTGGGAATTCTACACGAAATACCTAGAACATGAGGACTATGTGTGTATAGTCCGAAAGAAAAAGATGTAATTTTACAAAGAAGCTATCCAAAGGGCCTACCACTTACCAGAGTATGTGGACCACCTTTATACAACCAATTAACTTTTGGTGCATAGCAAGCAACTATACCCGTGGACTATGTTCTTTGAGACCATCTGTATGCCCGGGAAGGAGGTGGTGTGGTTAATCAGGGACCGCAAATTTTATTATGTTGCTCACAAGGTAGGGGTAAGGTCTGTGTACATACTGCCCTCCCCAGACCCCACGATATGGGATAATACTGGGTATGTTAGTATTGTTGCACTCCCTTTTGAATGTAAGAATTGGTTATACATCATTAATAACCGTATGATGCCTTCTGGCAACACAACTAAGATGAATGGCCCTTGGGCTGCTCTGATTTGGTACTTTGATATGGCTAAGTTCATTCAAGATGAGATAAAAATTTGTTGTCTAATGCAGAGGTATGGGTTATTTTTCCCATCATTAGTCACTCGGTTGTGACGTGAGGCATGGGTCCCAGAAAATAAGGCTACGGACGGAAAGGTTAAGAGAGTGAAGAAATTTCGGGCTGATAAACTTATCATTGGGAAGGAACTTGTTGTAGCTGCTGAGGTTAAGAATGAGGAGTGTGATGCACCCGTAGAGGAAAGGGAGGTGCGCGGTGAGGATGTTGATGCTACTACCTCGTGTGAGAAGGGTGTCGGATAACTTTTCGGCAGTGTGTGGGTAACAAGAATTGTTGCCTTGGAATGGGAGATGGTGGGGATGCACACTTCTGTGGATACTTTGGGGACTCTAGTGGAGTCACTTTTTGGGCAAAATGCCAAGTTCGAGAGAAGATCATGGCATGGCTTGTCACTTGGACCCCGGCGCTGTCATAGACACAGATTTATCTAATCAGGGGAGTTTCCTTCACTTTACATTTTAATTTTGTCACATAGGGACATGTCACTTGTTAAGTGTGGGGGTATTGTAAATAGCATTGTTTAAATTGTTTTTCTATTGGAAAAAAACGTAACAAAAATTCCAAAAAACTATATATATATGTGTGTGTGTGTGTGTGTGCGCGTGTGTGTGTGTTTACTTATTTACTTGTTCTTGTATGAGTTTCTTGTTTTGTTCTTTACCATGGTCGTAATTTTTTTAACCAAATAGTTTTTAGAATAGATTCTTGTTATTTCTTTGTTTTTAGATATGTTTTTGAAAAGTTGTTTGTGGTTGGAATAGTTGATTGTGTCTGACTGGTGGGATACATGATCATGTCCTTGTAAGTCAGAGAGACCATTGGTGACTGCGGTCTGAATTGTGTGCTTATCCAAAATGCTATGTGCGGTGAGGCGAATGTTTGCTTAGTAATCATGCCTAACAGGTTCTAGAACTTGGCTTGGTTGTGGCTCAAGAAGAAATCATAGGTAATAGTTGAGTTCGGAGATGATTGTACGCCTTCTTTGATATCCCTTTTTCTATTGCGTTGAACCCTCCTAAGAATTGATAACTTTTCCCTAGTTAGCCCAGTTGAGCCTAATTCCTTCTTTCTTTGGCAACCACATTACAACCTGAACCAGTAGCCATCCCTAAGCACTTGAATGCCTCGTGTGTGATTCTAAAAAGATGAAAAGAGTTAAGAGTGAGGGTGGGGGTTGGTTTAGAGTGGAACCAATGAGATGTGAAAAGGGTGCACTATCATGAATGTAGGTGAGGTACGCGAACAGGGGATTGTGAAAAGAAAAAAAAATTAATAAAAAAATGAGAAGGTATCAACACTCCCATGCTGAGTAAAGAAATAAAAGTGAACATTCCCTTGGTAATATAAAGTCTGTATACATTGTACTTAAAGAAATGGGAACTAGGTGCTCTTCTAAAGTGGAAGTTGGAGGCAATTGTAACTCTAAAGGGTGTAGGTCACGTATGAAGTTGTAGGTATTAAAGTGCTTAGGGAGGTGAAAATACTTTTATACAGATTATATCCAACTCTTCCCACATCCTACTTTACAACCAAATGCAAAGTCCTGCATGATCTAGACGAGATTGTTCCTATATTAGTGGAGAGTTACACAATAGCCAAGCTTATGGTACTCTTGAAAGTATGATTCACTTCTTTGTGAGGGTGAGTGATTGCTTAGTTACTTCCATATGCTATTGTTTGCAGTTGGTATGTGAATGGGCATTGTCTTTTTCTTATGAGGTGTATTGAGAATTTGATGCTGATTTGACCACGACACTTATGAAATGTCATGACCGGGGATGAGGTTGAATGTGAACCCATGATGGTATCTAGTTTATTTCGGCCGGCCACTTTTCTAAGGAGATTGCAGTGTTAGGAATAATTTAATTTTAGATTTGCTCAGGACAATCAAAAGCTAAGTGTGGGGGTGTTTGATGAGCATAAAATTACTCGACATTTATCCCCTCTTTGTGTCTTTGATTTGGTTGATTTGATAGAGATTTAGCCTGATTTTTGTCTAATATGTTGCCTTTCAGTGCAGGTGGTGCAGAGGGGATCGATGGACAGATAGTACATGAAGTAGGAGGAAAACAAGCTGAGTGAGGAGGAAATTCTCGTGCACAGCCGCGCATGAGCAACCCCAAATGTGCACTTGAGCATGCAAGTGCCACAGAAATCTGGCTGATATGTGCGGCCATATGCGCGGCCCTACTCCCAAATGCGCGTCCGCGCACGTCCGTCTCCAAGAATTTTAGCCATGCCTATTTTTGTAAATTTGGAGGCATTATCTTGACCTATATGAAACCTAAACTCGTCCCAAAACAGGGCATCTTGGATTTTGGGAGCAAGTTTTGAAGAATAGAAGGAAAGGAAACAACATAAACTTTGAATACTTCATCTGACTCATTCAATATGAAAGTTTATTTGAATTCGTGGGTTGTAATATTTTCTCGTCCTCTTAATACCCGTTTGATGAATAATTTATCCACTATGGAGTAGTATTTCTTAGGGTTATTGATACATATTTTAAATTGATTATTATTTGAGGGTTTGCTTTCTATTAGTTGCTTGAATTAGTTGAATGAGTTTTTAATTAAATTACAAAGTTATTTGGGGTATCACTTTAATCGAAAGAGAAGTGTTGCTGCAATTATCATTAGGTTATCGTGTACGAGTTAATTTCACAATTTTCATATGTAATCAAAAGAGCTTGTAGAGTTATCAATTACCCAACTTAGAGGAATAGTCGAGAGACCATTTTTTGTAAGATCATTCATTCAACATATTTTTGCATAGGTTCATAGCACTTGGAATTAGGTTGTTAGCGAAATTCTCATTCACCCACAAAAAGAATTTGAATCCTTAAGATAGCCTAATCATCTATTAAAATCGAAAGAGTCAATAGAACTTAAGAGTGAACTTAGCACAGAGCTATCCCAAATAATAATTGATCACATATTTTGTCAAAGCCATTATTTCTTATAAGGACCGGATCGGTTTTTTAAGAATTAACGCCCCGATCCCCTGTTAACTGCTTTCCCCGTATTTGTTTCTGCTATTGTGAGTTGACAAGTGGATTTATTTGGCGTTTCGGAGAGTTTTGGGACACTTAATCCCTAAATGAGAGTTTAAGTTTTAGAATTTGGACCTTAGTTGGAGCAGTGAGAAGAATGCCTAGGAATGGATTTATGTTGGTTCCGTTAGCTCCGTTGGGTGATTTCAGGCTTAGGGGCATGTTCGGATTATGTTTTGGAGGTCCGAAACTAATTTAGGCTTGAAATGCTGAAAGTTGAATTTTTAAAGTTTCCTATTCGATAGTGAGATTTTGATATAAGGGTCACAACGGGATTCCAGAAGTTGGAGTTGCTCCGTGGTGTTGAATGTGACGTGCTTGCAAAATTTCAGGTCATTCGGACGAGGTTTGATAGACTTCTTGATCGAAAGTGTAAATTGAGAGTTTTTGGAGTTCATAGGCTTGAATCCATGGTTAATTCGATGTTTCGATGTTGTTTTAGGTGTTTTAAGGATTGTTATAAGTTTGAAAATTGTTATATGACTTGTTCGTGCTTTTAGTGGAGGTCTTGGGGGCCTCGGGATGATTCCGGATGGTTGACGGGAAGTTGAGAGTTAAAATATGCAGTTGAAGTTGCTGGATTGCTATCATAACCGCACCTACGTATTGGGGACCAAAGGTGTGGAGCCGCAAAAGCGGTTGGGAGGCCGTAGATGCGGCTATATGAGAAAAGGCTAGAAGCCGCAGACGCGAAAGTGTCCATGCACCTGCGTGACCGCAGATGCGGTAAAGTGGTCGCAGGTGCGGAAATGGGAAGTTAATGAATTATTGTAGGTACGATTGAGTTTCTACAGAAGCGGGACCGCAGGTGCGGTCCCTTGGCCGCAGAAGTGGATTTGCTAGGCAGAAAACAAGACATTTCGAGGGTTTGAAATCAAAAGTTAGAAAATCGATTTGGCGCTCGGGAGAAGGCGATTTTGGGAGGATTTTGAACAGGAAATCAGTGGGTAACGATTCCTAATTCCTTTCTAGTTATATTCCTATAATCTAATATTAGTTTTGTTATTTAATTTCGGATTTGGGATGAAAATTGAGGAAAAGTAGAGGAAAGTTCTTAGGCCTAATTTTAAGATTTTGATCTAGATTTTGATATCGGATTGGAATAATTTTGGTATAAATGAACTCGTGAGAGTATGAGGATTCTGAATTTGTAAATTTTACCCGATTCCGAGATGTGGGACCTAAGGGCATTTTGGTCATTTTTCTTAATTTCGCGTATTGGCTTAGAGTTAATTAGTGGAATAAGCTACTTGAAGTTATATTTACATTATGCAATTGATTTTAATAGATTTGGGCCATGTGGAGTCAAGTAATCGTGGCAAAAGCGTGGTTTCGAGTTGATTTTGAGCCGGTTCGAGGTAAGTGGCTTGCCTAACCTTGTGTGGGGGAAACTCCCCTTAGGATTTAGTATTACTAATACTTCAAATGGCTTGTACGTGAGGTGACGAGTGCGTACTTATACTAATTGTTGAAAATCCGATTTGCATTAAGTAACTATAATTGTGTTTCCTTGTTTATACTACTTGAAATTTAAGCATGTTATTAGCTTAAGGAAGCATGTCTAATTGACTTAATTGCTTTACATGTTCCAACTTCCTTATTTGGATTATGTGCAGCATGCTAGGCTAGAAATACCTCTTTTACTTTGGTATGGAATTTGAATTGAATTGTGTATTCTTCGTGTTGTTGTTGTATGTTTACATTGGGACTGCGGGACAATATCCCGAGAGATCCCCGTGCATGTTTAGTTTGGGACTATGGAACAGTATTCCGGGAGATCCTCCCACACTTTTATATTAGAACTACGTGACTGCACTCGGTAGATTCCTCCAGTACTAAGTATTTACATTTGGGACTACGGATCGGAATTATGGGAGATCCTCGTGCATTATGAGTTGGACTACGGTACGGTTTCCTAGGAGATCCACTAGATATTTATATTTGGGACTACCGGACGGTATCATGGGAGATCACAGGTTGTTATCTCTGTGTTGAGCTGTATTCCTATGTGTGATTATTTTGTCTCTATTGTAGTTGTTGTTGTTCTTTCTATCATGTGTTACTTCTTACTGTTGCACTTAATTATATTGTCTTATTCTACACTGTTATACCTTGTTTTTTCATTTAACCTCAGTAGGGCCCTGACTTTCTTCGTCACTACCCGACGGAGGTTAGTCTTGGCACTTACTGAGTATCGCTGTAGTGTACTCATGCTCTTTCTGTGCATGCTTTTCATGTGCAGATCCAGGTACTTCGACTCAGCCCTACCACCCTTGAGGCGGGGCGATTGTTTTCTAGAGACTTCGAGGTATATCTTTCGCGTCCGCAGACTGAGGAGTCCCTTTCGATTCTCTCTTAGAATATTAGCCCTTCTGTATTTTCTTTTGTTTAGACATTGTGGAGTTAGATACTGGTAGACATTCAAAAGCTTGTGATTTCATAAGATTCCGGGTTTTGAGAAATATAGTTCCAGTTGAGAGTTTTTTTGTATCTACTGAGCGGCATCTTAAATGTTTCATTTTGATATTTTTCTACAGTTTTGGCTAGTTTTATTCTGTTATTTTTTGTTTCCCTAATTTGTTAGGCTTACCTAGTCGTAGAGAGTAGGTGCCGTCACGACAGTTCACGGAGGGCGAACTTGGATTGTGACAAGTTGGTATCAGAGATCTAGGTTCATAGGAGTCATGAATCACAAGCCAGTTTATTAGAGTCTCGTTGACCGGTACAGAGACGTCTTTACTTATCTACGAGAGGCTATGTAACTGTTAGAAAAATTCCACTTTATTTGATTTCCTTGTCGTGCGAGATTTTGACATCACAATTCTAAACTTCTGTCTTCTATTCTCTCACAGATGGTAAGGACATGTGCTACCAGAGATAATTAGGCACCCGCGCCCCCTACCGGAGCCTTCAGAGTCGGGGCCATGGTAGAGGCCGAGGATGCGCACGTGGTACAGCCAGAGTACCCGCGCGAGCTGCCACCGAGGTGCCACTAGCAGTTCAAGCCGGAATTCAGGCACCTGATACGTCTACTGCTACTACTAATCCAGCTCTCCAAGAGACTTTTGCACGGTTCATGAGCATGTACATCACTTTGGCTCAGGCAGGGTTGCTTTCCCTTGCTGCAGCCACATCTCATGTTGGGGAAGGAGCATAGACTCCCGCCGCCCGCTCTCTTGAGCAGCGAGTGAATTTTTATCAGGTCCTAGAGATTATTCTTATACATCCTGCAGTCCTAAATCCGCCCGAGGACTGGGCGGCGATTTTCGAGGATGAGCAGTTGAGGCTTGAGAGGTTTAAGAAGTACAAGCCTCATGTATTCAGTGGTCTACCATCAGATAATGCTCTGGGATTTCTAGATGTGAGTGCCACCGTATTCTCCGTACCATGGGTATATCAGGATTGAGCGTGGTTTCCTTCACTACCTTCCAGCTTCGAGGAGCCACCTATGAGTGGTGGCGCACCTATGAGTTAGACAGTCCGGATGAGGTAGCTACCCTAACTTGGACTCAGTTTTCTGATATGTTCCTGAGAAAATATGTTCCTCGAAGCCTTAGGGACGCATGGCGTGCAGAGTTTGAGCATTTGCGGCAGGGTACTATGATTGTCTCAGAGTAGACATGACCCAAACTTGATTTCAATTGTTCGCGAGAGGGTTCGCAAGTTTATTGAGGGGCTTATTTCCAGCACCAGCTCTAGCATGGCTCGTGAGTTGGAGATGGATATTTCTTACGGAAAAGGGTCAAAAGTACCCCTCTACTATTCAAAAATGTTTATTTATACCCTCCATTATACTATTTGTCCATCATTGCCCCTGACGTCATAAAATCGGTACAAAAATACCCCTCTACCGTTAGGACCTTCCACCGTGGCAACATTATTCCACATGGCTTGACATATTGTTGAGGTGGATGCCATGTGGCATGCCATCTCATCACACCTATCCCATTTTCTCCTCCAATTCCTTCTTCTTCCACCACCACCTCCCTCTTAATCCGACCACCGCCAACATCACCTCCTCCTTGACCACACACTTATTCTTCGACGCATGGTTTATGGGTTAAGAAATTAAATCTGCATAGTATACCTTCGCCCTCGACTGCAAGAAGGTGCTCCTTGGCCATAGCTGGAGCAATTCCCAAAGTCATCGTGACATAAATAGCGAGGAATGTTAATCCTGGTACCATTCGGCTCCATATAAATGGAAAAGAGTAAGGAGTGGATGATTAAAATCTTAAAAGGGTACCATTCGGCAATACATTAGCACTACCACATTACTATTTCCCCAAATAATACAAACAAATGCCTCATGGAAAGCAACTTCACCGGTAATAAAAATACTACTCCATATACTAATTACTCTGACCCCTATAATTTTTAAGTAATTTTTTTCTATGGGTTTAATTTTCTCTCTCTCTATACTTTGGATGATTACTTACCAAGATTTCAACTGTACGTTGGTGAGTGAAGAAGCTTCCTTTTTTCTCTCAACCATTTTCTATTTGTCTCTCTCTTTTTATTGACCTCTCACTTTCTTTCTTATATGATCTGATGGTGATGGAAGAATAAGCATGTAGTGAAAAGGGGAGGTGATGTTGGTAGTATTTGGATGAAGAAGGAGGTGGTGGTGGAAGAAGAAGGGATTGGAGGAGAAAATGAGATATGTGCGATGAGGTGGCATGCCACGTAGCATCCACCTCAACGATATGTCAAGCCATATGAAATAATGTTGCCATGGTGGAAGGTCCCGATGGTAGAGCGGTATTTTTGTATCGATTTTATGATGTTGGGGAAAATGATGGACCGATAGTATAACGGAGGGTATAAATAAATATTTTTGAATAGTAGAAGGATACTTTTGATCCTTTTTCGTATTTCTTATCAGCAGGTGGTGAGCATCGATAGGAGGATATACGGTATGTATGCTAGGGATAAAGAGGAGAGGGAGGCCAAGAGATCTTGAGAGTCGGGCTATTATTCTGGTGCCCGTGCTCCAGTTATAGTTCATCATGGTAGGGGTTATATGAGTCACCCCGTTCATTCAGCTCTTCCAGCAGCCAGTGGTATTCCAGCTCGTCCTAGGCCTTAGGAGCCTTATTATGCACCTCTAGTATCTAGTGCGCCTCTTGCGTGGGGTGCTTTCAGTGGACAGTCCAGCAGACCTGGCCCGAGCCACTCACAACTGCCACATCCTCCCAAAGCTTGTTTTGAGTGTGGTGACACACGCCATATGGTGAGGGATTTCCCTAGACTTAGGAGGAATGCACCTCCACATACTTCTCAGCCACAGTATGCCCCGCAGAATTCTCAGGCTATGGTTACAGCTTCAGTTTCTACCCCACCTACTTAGCCAGCTAGAGGTGGAGCTCGGGGAGGTAGAGATCGCCTTAGAGGGGGAGGCTAGGCCAGATATTATGCCCTTCCTTCCCGTACTGAGGTTGTCGCCTACGATTCTATCATTACAAGTATTGTCCTAGTTTGTCATAGAGATTCATCGATTTTATTCGATCCAGGCTCCACATATTCTTATGTTTCTTCTTATTTTGCCTTGCATTTGGGTGTATCTCGGGATTCTTTTAGTTCCCCTGTTTATGTTTCTACTCATGTGGGACATTCTCTTATTGTGGATCGCGTTTATCGGTCGTGTGTGGTTGCTCTTACTGGTTTTGAGACCAGAGCCGATTTATTATTGCTCAGCCTGGTAGATTTGATTTTATCTTGGGCATGGACTGGTTGTCACCCCATTATGCTATTCTTAATTGTCACGCCAAAACTATGATATTGGCTATGCCAGTTGTACTGCGAGTAGAGTAGAGGGGTACCTTAGATCGTACTTCAAGTAGAGTTATTTCATTCCTTAAGGTTCAGCGTATGATTGAGAAGGGGTATGATGTGTATCTAGCGTATATGAGAGATGTTAGTAATGATACCCCTATAGTGGATTCAGTCCCACTAGTACGGTATTTTCCTTTTGTGTTTCCAGCTGATATTCCGGGCATGTCGCTCGATAGAGATATTGATTTTGGCATTGATCTGTTGCCGGGCACTCAGGCCATTTCTATTCCCCCGTCTCATATGGCCCCTCTGAGTTGAAGGAGTTGAAGGATCAGTTACTGGAATTGCTTGATAAGGGTTTCATTTGGCCCAATGTATCACCTTGCGGTGCTCCTGTCTTGTTTGTGAAGAAAAAAGATTGTTCTATGCGTATGTGTATTGATTATCGCCAGTTGAATAAAGTTACAGCGAAGAACGGGTATCTTTTTCCTCATATTGATGATTTGTTTGACCAGCTTCAGGGTGCACGAGTGTTTTCTAAGATTGACTTGCGTTCAGGTTACCATCAGTTGAAGATTCGGGAGCCAGATATCCCGAAGACTGCTTTCAGGACTCGATAGGGTCATTACAAGTTCCTGGTTATGTCATTTGGGCTGACCAATACCTCAACAGCCTTTATGCATTTGATGCACAGTGTGTTCCGTCCGTATCTTGACTCGTTAGTTATTGTCTTTATTGATGATATGCTGGTGTATTCCCAGAGTCGGGAAGATCATGAACAACACCTAAGGAACGTGCTTCAGACTTTTAGGGAAAAGAAGTTATGTGCAAAGTTCTCGAAATGCGAGTTTTGGTTGGATTCCGTGGCATTCTTAGGCCATATGATATCGAGTAAGGGTATTCAGGTGGATACGAAGAAAGTGGATGCAGTGCAGAGTTGGACTAGACCATCCTCAACTACAGAGATCCGCAGTTTTGTTGGCTTGGCGGGTTATTACTGTCGATTTGTTGAGGGGTTTTCATCCATTGCAGCCCCTATGACCAGGCTGACCCAGAAGGGTGCTCCATTCCAGTGGACGGAAGAGTGTGAGGTGAGCTTTCAGAAGCTCAAGATAGCTTTGACTACAGCCCCACTTTTGATATTGCCTACAGGTTCGAGGTCTTATACTGTTTATTGCGATACCTCGAGGATTGGCCTTGGAGCGGTAATGATGTAGGACGGTAGGGTAATTGCCAACGCATCCAGATAGTTGAAGGTACTTGAGCAGAATTATCTTGTCCATGATCTCAAGTTAGCTTTTATTGTTCACACCTTGAAGATCTGGCATCATTATTTGTATGGTGTGCCTTGTGAGATTTATACTGATCACTGGACCCTGCAGCATCTGTTCAAGCTGAAGGATCTTAATTTGCATTAGAGGAGGTGGTTAGAGCTGCTGAAGGACTATGATATCACTATTTTATATCACCTGGTCAAGGCCAATGTGGTGGCTGATGCTTTGAGTCGCCGGGCGAAGAGTTTGGGGAGTTTGGCTTATTTACCAGCATCAGAGAGGCCTATGGCGATGGATGTTCTGGCCTTAGCCAGTCAGTTTGTGACATTGGATCTTTCGGAGCCCGGTCGGGTTCTAGCTTGTGTGGTTTCCCGGTCTTCCTTATTTGATTGTATCAGGGAGTGTCAGTTTGATGGCCCCCATTTGCTTGTCCGCAAGGACAAGGTTTTGCACGGTGATGCCAGAGATGTGAATATTGGTGATGATGGGGTATTGAGGATGCAGGGTTGGATTTGTGGACCCAATTTTGATGGGCTTCTGGAGTTGATTCTAGAGGAGGCCCACAGTTCGGGGTATTCCATTCATCCAAGTGTCGCGAAGATGTACCAGGATTAGAGGCATCACTATTGGTGGAGGTGAATGAAGAAAGATATAGTTGGGTTTCTAGCTTGGTGCCTCAATTGTCAGCAGGTGAAGTGTGAGCACCAGAGACCGGGTGGGTTGCTGCAACAGATAGAGATTCCGGAGTGGAAGTGAGAGAGGATCACCATGGACTTCGTAACCCTCATGGACTTTGAGAAAGTTCGATGCCATTTGGGTGATTATTGATCTACTAACCAAGTTCGCACACTTCATTCCTGTGTGTACTACCTATTCTTCGGAGTGGTTGGCAGAGATTTAAATCCATGAGATTGTTCGTCTGCATGGTATTCCAGTTTCCATCATTTCTAATAGAGGCACTCAATTCACATCACGATTTTGGAGGGCCGTATAGCATGAGTTAGGTACTTGGGTGGAGTTGAGTACAACATTTCACCCCCAGACGGACGGCCAGTTCGAGCACACTATTCAGATTCTTGAGGATATGCTTCGTGCGTGTGTGATTGAGTTTGGAGGGTCTTGGGATCAGTTCTTTCCATTGGCGGAGTTTTCCTACAACAACAGCTATCAGTCTAGTATTGAGATGGCACCGTATGAGGCTTTATATGGTAGGCGGTGTAGATTCTCGATGGGTTGGTTTGAGCCGGGTGAGGCTAGATTATTGGGCATAGACTTAGTTTAGGATGCTTTGGAAAAGGATAGTGATTCAAGATAGACTCCATACAGCCCAGTCCAGATAGGAGAGTTATGTGGACCAGAAAATTCGTGATGTTTCCTATATGGTTGGAGAGTGGGTTCTGCTTCGGGTTTCGCCTATGAAGGGCGTTATGAGATTTGGGAAGAAAGAGAAGTTGAGTCCGAGGTTTATCGGTCCCTTTGAGATACTGCAGCATGTTGGGGAGGTTGCTTATGATCTTGCCTTACCTCCCATCTTGGCAGGAGTTCATCCGGTATTTTATGTTTCAATGCTCCGGAGGTATCACAGTGATCCGCCGCATGTGTTGGATTTTAGTTCAGTCCAGTTGGACAAGGATCTCTCTTATGTTAAGGAGCCAGTGGAGATATAGGACAAGCATGTTCTAAAGCTGAAGTAAAAGAATATTGCATCAGTAAAGGTTCAATGGCGGGGTCAGCCGGTCGAGGAGGCGGCCTGGGAGACTGAGTATGAGGATTCTGAAATTGTAAATTTTACCCTATTCTGAGACGTGGACCCGAGGAGCATTTTGGTCATTTTTCTTAATTTTGTGTATTATCCTAGAGTTAATTAGTAGAATCGGTTACTTGAAGTTATATTTACATTATGCGATTGATTTGAATAGATTTGGGCCATTTGGAGTCAAGTACTCGTGGCAAAAGTGTGGTCTCAAGTTGATTTTGAGTCAGTTCGAGGTAAGTGGCTTACCTAACCTTATGTGGGGGAAACTCCCCTTAGGATTAGGTATTACTGATACTTGAAATGCCTTGTATGTGAGGTGACGAGTGCGTACTTGTGCTAATTGTTGAAAATCTGGTTTTCATTAAGTAACTATAATTGTGTTTCCTTTCCTGTTTATACTACTTGCAATTTAAGCATGTTGTTAGCTTAGGGAAGCATGTCTAATTGACTTAATTGCTTTACTTGTTCCAACTGCCTTATTTGGATTATGTGCAACATGCTAGGCTATAATACCTGTTTTACTTTGGTATGGAATTTGAATTGAATTGTGTATTCTTCGTCTTGTTGTGGTGTGTTTACTTTGGGACTATGGGACAGTATCTCAGGAGATCCCCATGCATGTTTACTTTGGGACTACGGATCGGTATTCCAGGAGAACCCCCTTCACTTTCATATTGGAATTATGGGACTGTACCCGGTAGATTCCCCCAGTACTGAGTATTTACATTTGGGACTACAGATCGGAATTTCGGGAGATCCCCACGCATTATGAGTTTGACTACGGGACGGTATCCCAGGAGATCCATTGGATATTTATATTTGGGACTACAGGACGGTATCCTGGGAAATCCCCGGTTGTTATCTCTATGTTGAGTTGTATTCCTTTCTGTGATTATTTTGTCTCTATTGTAGTTGTTGTTGTTCTTTCTATCCTATGTTGCTTCTTACTGTTGTACTTAATCATACTGCCTTATTCTACAATGTTATATCTTGTTTTTTTTATTTAACCTCAGTAGGGCCTGACTTTCCTCATCACTACCCGACCGAGGTTAGGCTTGGCACTTACTGAGTACCGTTGTGATGTACTCATGCCCTTTCGGCGCATGTATTTCATGTGCAGATCCAGGTACTTCGACTCAGCCCTACCACCCTTGAAGCGAGGTGATTTTTTTTCAGAGACTTCGAGGTATGTCTGCCTCGTCCGCAGACCGAGGAGTCCCTTTCTATTCTCTCTTACAATATTATCCCTTCTGTATTTTCTTTTGTTTAGACATTCTAGAGTTAGATAATTGTAGACATTAAAAAGCTAGTGATTTCATGAGATTCCGGGTTTTGGGAAATGTAGTTCCAGTTGAGAGTTGTATTGTATATGCTGAGCGGTATCTTAAATGTTTCATTTTGATATTTTTCTACAGTTTTAGCTAGTTTTATTCTGTTATTTTCTGTTTCCGCAATTCGTTAGGCTTACCTAGTCATAGAGACTAGGTGATGTCATGACAGTTCACGAAGGGCGAACTTTAACTCATGAGAGTATGAGAATTCTGAATTTGTAAATTTTACTTAATTCCGAGACGTGGCCTGAGGGGCGTTTTGGTCATTTTTCTTAATTTCGCGCATTACGTTAGAGTTAATTTGTGGAATTAGTTAAATTAAGTTATATCTACATTATGCAATTGATTTGAATAGATTTGGGTCATTTGGAGTCAAGTACTTGTGGCAAAAGCGTGGTTTCGAGTTGATTTTGAGCTAGTTCGAGGTAAGTGGCTTGTCTAACCTTGTGGGGGGGAAACTCCCCTTAGGATTTGGTATTACTGATACTTGAAATGCCTTGTATGTGAGGTGACGAGTTCGTACTTGTGCTAATTATTGAAAATCTGATTTTCATTAAGTAACTATATTTGTGTTTCCTTTTGTGTTTATACTACTTGCAATTTAAGCCTGTTGTTAGCTTAGGGAAGCATGTCTAATTGACTTAATTGCTTTACTTGTTCCAACTGCCTTATTTGGATTATGTGCAGCATGCTAGGCTAGAAATACCTGTTTTACTTTGGTATTGAATTTGAATTGAATTGTGTATTTTTCGTGTTGTTGCTATGTGTTTATTTTGGGACTACGGGATGATATCTCGAGATATCCCCCTGCATGTCTACTTTGGGACTACAGATTGGATTTTGGGAGATCCCATTACACTTTTATATTGGAACTACGGGACTGCACCCGGTAGATTCCTCCAGTACTGAGTATTTACATTTGGGACTACGGATCAGAATTCCGGGAGATCCCTGCGCATTATGAGTTGGACTACGAGACAGTATCCCAGGAGATCCACTAGATATTTATATTTGGGACTACAGGACAGTATCCTAAGAGATCCCCGATTGTTATCTCTATTTGAGTAGTATTTCTTTCTGTGATTATTTTGTCTCTGTTGTAGTTGTTGTTGGTCTTTCTATCATGTGTTACTTCTTACTGTTGCACTTAATTATATTATTCTACACTGTTATACCTTTTTTTTCATTTAACCTCAGTAGGGCCCTGATCACTACCCGACCGAGGTTAGGCTTGGCACTTACTCAGTACCGTTGTGGTGTACTTATGCCCTTTCGACGCATGTTTTTCATGTGCAGATCCAGGTACTTTGACTCAGCCCTACCACCCTTGAGGCGAGGCATTTTTTTTTCAGAGACTTCGAAGTATATCTTCCGTGCCCGCAAACCGAGTCCCTTTCTATTCTCTCTTAAAATATTAGCCCTTCTACATTTTCTTTTGTTTAGATACATGTAGACATTAAAAAGCTTGTGATTTCATGAGATTCCAGGTTTTGGAAAATGTAGTTCCAGTTGAGAGTTGTATTGTATATGGCGAGCGGCATCTTAAATGTTTCATTTTGATATTTTTCTACAGTTTTGGCTAGTTCTATTCTGTTGTTTTTTGTTTTTGCAATTTGTTAGGCTTATCTTGTCATAGAGACTAGGTGTCGTCACGACAGTTCACGGAGCGCGAACTTGGGTCGTGACATTTCTTACATTGATATTCTATTGTTGCTACTTAGTAACTACCCATTTCTATTTTTCGTTCATAATTGTTAATCTTAGTTTTACTTTTAGTTTGTTGATAACTCAAAATCAATGGTTTATTTTCTTGTATAGTATTAAGCTGAAAATTTCTGTGAACACTATTTAAACCAATCGATGTGGAGAAGTTTTAATTGCTATACTATATTAGACTAGCAAACCTATGTTTATACACCAATTGTACGCTCCTCAAAAGCACCACCCTTTGTACCAATCACAATTGGTTTTCGGTCAACTTGCAATTTGCCGCAATTTGCAAATTGCAAAGCAAATTGTAACGACCCAACTGATTGTTTTACCTTTTTGAACCCCGTTCCCTTAAATAAAACTTCTCGCGCTTGCTTTAGCTAATTTATAACTTGCGGTAACGGTTAGTTTGGGAGTTGGAAGAGTTTTGAGTAAAAAATATGTCCACTTGTTTCTTTAAGATTCTCTTAAAAGACCAAGTTTGACTTCGGTCAACTTTTTGGGAAAACGGACTCGGATTCAGGATTTGACGATGTGGGAGGGTCCGTGGAAAAATATTGGACTTAGGCGTATGCTCGGGATCGGGCGTATGCCCGTAAAATTTTGTTTGAATCCGAGTAGTTTAAGGGCGCTTTGGCCCGTTAGAGGAGAATTAAGAACTTGAAGTTCATTAGTTTGATTCATTTGGTTTTAGGGGGTAATTCTTAAAATTAGCATTATTTTGTGTGTTCCAAGGGTTCGAGTAGGTCCGCTTTATGATTTTAGACTTGTCGGTATATTCGGCGGGGCTCAGGAGCCCCGAGCGTCAAACGAGTGAGGTTCGAGTGAAGTAGGAAAGTTGAAGAATAGTTGAAGGCCTGTTGCTTCTGTCATACCCGCATCACAGAAGCGGAACCGCAGATACGGTCAGTCCATCGCAGAAGCGGCCAGTTGCCAGGCCAAGAGAAACCGCAGGTGATGCACGAAAGCCGCAGAAGCGGACCTCAGACCGCAGAAGCGGTACAGCCACTTTCTCCCAATTCCGCAGATGCGGCCCCCTTTCCGCAGGTGCGGGATCGCATCCAAACCGCAGATGCGGAAATCGTTGGGCAGTGAGATTCATTTAATTCAAGCTCAAAGACCATTTACTTAATTTTACGCCACACTTGGGCGCTTTAGGAGCTTTCAAATAGGGGATTCCAACATAGCATTGTGAGATAAGTAATTTTCATTCATCCTTAGCTTAAATGCATGTATATTAGGTAGATTAAATACTAAAAACTAAGTAAAATCAAAGGGTTTGAGCTAGACTTAGGGTTTTAATAAAACTAAGATTTAATCATGAAATTTTCTATGAAAAGAACTAGAAATCATATATTATTGATCCTTAGGTTGTAAAGAACAACTTTCTTCGAAAAATCTCGGAATTCGGGCGCGTGGGCCCAGGGTCGGAATTTAAGAAATTTGTGTTAATGGTTGGGAAATTGCTTAAATGGCTAGAATGCGATCTTGTGAGGTTATATTAACTAGTTCTTACTTCGTTTAACTAGTTTGGGATTGTTCGGCTTCGAATTAAGGACTTGGGGTCATTCTTGGTAACTAGAAGTGCACTTTGGAGCGAGGTGAGTCTCCTTTCTAACCTTGTTAGAGGGAATTGTCCCAATAGGTATAATAAATGAGAATTTGCTACTAAATGCGGGGGCTACGTACGTATTTGGTGACGAGAGTTCGTGCGTAGCTACTATGATATTATTTCTTGGGTAGTTTAGGACCCACATCATGCCTAATTTGGAGTTTTCTTATATTTAAATTGTCAATATGATCATTTATAATATGCTAGAGACTTGAGAGAAATAAAAAGTGAACATATGCACTTGTTGAACTTTGTAAGAGTTTGCTTGTATATACATGAGCCTTTGTGTGCATTCTTGATGTTTTCTTGATATTTATGGAGCAGGTCGATCGCCTCGGTGAAAGTAGATGCATCTATGGTTCGTGCCATTTGACCATTGGTAGTGCACAGTTTATTTTCTGTTGGAATGTGTCGTCGACCTCGGCATGATTGTGCATGATATATATATGTTGATGCCTAGACATGACATGCCTGCTTAGAAATTTAAAAATGTAAATGGAAACTGAAATAAGGTCAAGAACCTGAGTATTGCTTTTCATTATAACCTGTTAAATATTGGAGACTTTAATGCTTAGCATAGCACATTGATATTATATTATCTTGACCCTAGTAAGTGTCAAGTCGACCTCTCGTCTCTACTTCTTCGAGATTAGACGGGATACTTACTGGGTACATATTGTTTATGTACTCATACTACACTTTTGTACTTAATTGTACAAGGTCTGAGGCTGATACATGTGGTTACCGGTCTGGTGCGCGCCCTTAAGTTTATGGCAGAGTCTTCCACAGTGAGCTACTTCCTTTCTACGTCGCTCAGTAGGTGGATGGAGTCTTCCTTTACTTTTGCTGTCTTTCTTTATCTCAGACAGTAGGATAGAGAGATTCTTTTGTGTATTCTACTAGATGCCCGTACTTGTGACACTGGGCCTTGGCACACACGCATTAGTAGACTTACTTTTGGGTTGTATTATTATGTTACTCACTTTACCTATCACTTTCGGTTTGAGTCTAACTGGAGTATTCATCTCACTTAAATTCTGATAAAATTTAATATAAGAAGTTAGAAATGTTTTCCGCACTTGGCTTGCCCAGCAACGGTGTAGGGCGCCTGCACGACCTATTATGGAAATGGGTCGTGACAACATGATATTAGAGCACTAGGTTCACGTAGGTCTCACAAGTTATGGGCAAACCTAATAGAGTCTTGTAGATCGGTACGGAGACGTCTGTATTTATCTTCAAGAGGCTATAGAGTATTTGGAAAGACTACTCTTTATTTATTTCCTATCATGCATTGGTTAGAGTACTAAATTTCCCTCTTCTACTCTCTCACAGATGGTGAGTACTCGTACCGCCGACATTCAAACCCGGGAGGAGCTGCTCCCCCCATTGCTAGAGGCCGAGGTAGAGACCGGGGGAGGGCACCGACCCATGGTAGGGGATGCGAGTGTCCCAAAGCCATTCTAGTTGCACCACCAGCAAGTCCTGCGATGGATCCTATTATTGAGGAGCAGGGCGAGGTACCCGCAGCTGAGCCTACCCCGGCAAATTTCATGATAGCACCGGGATTTTAGGAGGTCATGGGCCGCATGCTATGGTTCATGGACACTATGACTCAGGATGGGTTATTTCCAGCAGATCCATCTACTTCACAGGCAGGATGGGGAGCCCAGACCCCTACTGCTCAGGCTCCAGGCCACGCAGATGCGGTATATCAGACTTCGGGTGCACTACCCATAGATGGGGCTCAGCCAGTTGCTGCAGTGGCACCCCAGCCCAGGATAGTTGTGGACGGCGATCTGCAAAAGTTATTGGATAGATGGACTAGGCTACACCCTCCAGTCTTCGGGGGTGAGCGTTATGAGGATGCTCAGAACTTCATAGACAGGTACAGGGACAGACTGCATAACATGAGGATATTGGAGTCGTATGGAGTTGACTTCACTACTTTTCAGCTTGAGGGCAGGGCTCGTAGATGGTGGTAGTCCTATACACTTGGCAGGCTAGTATGTTCTCCTCCCCTCACTTGGGGTCAGTTCACACAGCTATTCCTGGATCGGTACATTCCACCCTCGGAGAGGGAAGAGCTGCGATATCATTTCGAGCATCTAGAGCAGGGTCAGATGTCAGTGACCGATTATGAGGCGAGGTTCTCTGAGTTGTCTCGCCATGCACTTATTATACTTCCCACATAGGTAGAGAGAGTTCAGAGGTTTGTTGCGGGGTTACACCCCACTATCCAGTCTGGTATAGCCCGAGAGGTAGAGATGGGTATAGGGTACCAGCTAGTGATTGAGATTGCACGCAGGATTGAGGGTTATCGTCTGAGGTGTAGAGAGCAGATGCAGCAGGATAAGAGGGCTAGATTCTCTGTAGAGTTCAGAGGTGCCCCAGCTAAGGGTAGAGGTCAGTTTGGGAGGGGTCAGCCCAGTAGGCCCCCAGTTTTAGCACCACTACCTGCTCGGGGTGCTCCAGCGCGCTCCTATTTCAGTGTCATGCCAGAGAGTTCTTATCGCCCGCCAGCTATTCAGGGTTCCTCTAGTGGGTATTAAGGTCCTCTGGATTCTTCTAGTTCTTATTTTAGTGTTATGCCGGAGAGTTCTACCGCCCACCGACTATTCAAGCTTCTTCTAGTGGACCTTCTGGTTTTCAGAGTCAGCCCTATGGACAGCAGGTCGCCACATCGCGTTGCTTTGAGTGCGGAGACCCCGGTCACATGAGGAGATATTTCCCCAGACTTCGGGGCAAGGCGGTGCAGTAGGGACAGCAGCCCATGACTCCAGCACTAGCTGTCCAGCCACCTAGAGGTGGAGGGCAGGCTGGTAGAGGCCGTCCTAGAGGTGGAGGCCAGGCAGGGAGGGGTCAGCCAGCTATTGCTCAGTCAGGTAGAGGCCAGCCAGCCGGTGCTCCAGCTAGATTCTATGCTCTTCCGGCCAGGCCAGATGTATTGGCCTCAGATGCTGTCATCACATGTATTATTTCCGTCGGTGGTATGGATGCTTCGATATTATTTGATCCAGGGTCTACTTATTCATATGTATCATCTTTGTTCGCTCGCTTCCTGGTTTTTTCTCCTGAGCCTTAAGGTGGTCATGTTCATGTGTCCACTCATGTGGGTGATTCTGTGGTTATGGATCGAATCTACAAGTCCTGTGTGGTCACTTTATGTGGTTTTGAGACTAGAGAAGATCTTCTATTACTTAATATGATCGATTTTGAGGCCATCCTGGGCATGGATTGGTTATATCCATATCACGTCGTCCTTGATTGCTATGCCAAGACTGTTTCACTAGCGATGACAGGATTGGCGAGATTGGAGTGGAAGGGTTCCACAGTTGGTACGCCTAGTAGGGTCATTTCCTTCCTGAAGGCTCAGCAGATGGTCAGAAAATGGTGTTTGGCTTATTTAGCTTATGTTCGAGACACCACTGCAGAGTCTCCTATGATTGATTCAGTGGCAGTAGTCCGAGAGTTCGCCGATGTTTTTCCTTCTGATCTTCCTAGCATACCTCCGGATCGTGATATTGATTTCCGTATTGATTTGGCCCCAGGCACTCATCCTATATCTATTCCACCATACCGTATGGCTCCTAAGGAGTTGAAGGAGTTGAAGGAGCAGCTAGAGGAGTTGTTAGCAAAGTGGTTTATTAGGCCCAGTGTATCGCCTTGGGGCGTACCAGTGCTATTTGTGAAGATGAAGGATGGGACTATACGGATGTGCATTGATTACCTCTAGTTGAACAAAGTAACCATCAAGAACAAGTATCCGTTGCCTCGTATTGATGATTTGTTTGACCAGCTGTAGGGTGCAATGGTGTTCTCTAAGATTGACCTGAGGTCAGGGTATCATCAGCTGAAGATTCGGGACTCGGATGTTCCTAAGACTGCATTCATGACTAGATATGGCCACTATAAGTTTCTGGTGATGTCCTTCGATTTGTTAATGCCCCAGTGGCATTTATGGATTTGATGAACAGGGTATTTAGGCCTTATATTGATTCCTTTATTATCGTCTTCATTGACGACATCTTGATATACTCACGTAGCCTGGGGGAGCATGAGTAGCATTTGAGGGTAGTGCTTCAGACCTTGCGAGAGTAGAAGCTATATGCTAAGTTCTCCAAGTGTGAGTTTTGGCTAGAGTCAGTGGCGTTCTTGGGGCATGTTGTGTCAGGAGAGGGTATTAAGGTGGATCCCAAGAAGATTGAGGCAGTTCAGAGTTGGCCATGCCCTACTTCAGTGACCAAGATCAGGAGTTTCCTGGGATTAGCAGGTTATTACCAGCGATTTGTGTAGGGCTTTTCATCCATTGCATCGCCTTTGATCAGATTGACCCAGAAGGGTGCCTCATTCCGTTGGTCCGATGATTGTGAGGAGAGCTTTTAGAGGCTCAAGACAGCTTTGACCATGGCACTAGTTCTTGTATTGCCTTCCCGTTCAGGGATGTACATGATATATTGAGACGTTTTACGCATCGGTTTGGGATATGTATTGATGTAGGAGGGGTGATTTATTACATATGCCTCTCGTCAGTTAAAGGTTCATGAGAAGAATTACCCTGTGCATGATCTAGAGTTAGCAGTGATTGTTCATGCTCTTAAGATATGGAAGCATTATTTGTATGGTGTGTCAAGTGAGGTTTACACTGATCATCGCAGCTTGCAGCACCTGTTCAAGCAAAGGGACCTTAATTTGAGGAAGCGCAGGTGGCTGGAGTTGCTAAAGGATTATGACCTTACCATTCTTTATCATCTCGGCAAGGAAAATATGGTCGCGGATGCCTTGAGCAGAAAGGCGGAGAGTATGGGTAGTTTGGAATTCATTCCACCAGAGGAGAGACCATTAGCTTTGGAAATCCAGTCCTTGGCTAACAGACTTGTGAGGTTGGACATTTCAGAGCCCAGCCGAGTTCTAGCATGTGTGGTTGCTCAGTCTTCGTTATTAGGGCAGATTAAGGCCCGCCAGCTCGATGATCCACATTTTGTAGTTCTCAGAGAGATGGTACTTTAGGGAGGTGCCAAGGAAGTTTCTATTGGCGAGGATGGTATGTTACGACTTCAAGGCCATCTATGTGTTCCTAATATTGATGGTTTGAGGGAGAGAATTCTAGAGGAGGCCTACAATTCGAGGTACTCCATTTATCCGGGTGCCACGAAGATGTATCGTGACTTGAGGCAGCATTGTTGGTGGTGGAGAATGAAGAAAGACATCGTGGAGTATGTATCTAGATGTTTGAATTACCAGCAAGTCAAGTATGAACACCAGAGGCCGGGTGGCCTACTTCAGCAGATGCCTATTCCAGAATGGAAGTGGGAGCGCATCACTATGGATTTAGTAGTTGGGTTTTCGCGGACTTTGTGAAAGTTTGATTCAGTGTGGGTCATTGTGGATAGGCTGACCAAGTCGACTCACTTCATTCCGGTGGCGACTACTTATACAGCATAGAGGTATGCTCAGATTTACATTCGGGAGATAGTTCGATTGCATGGCGTGCTGGTTTCCATCATATCAGACAGAGGCCCTCAATTCACTTCCCATTTCTAGAGAGCCGTTCAGAGTGAGTTGGGGACCCGTCTCGAGCTTAGCACAGCATTCCATCCTCAGACCGATGGGTAGTCGGAGCGGACAGTTCAGATCTTGGAGGATATGCTTAGAGCATGTCTGATTGACTATAGAGGGCAGTGGGATCAGTTCTTGCCTTTAGTAGAGTTTGCGTATAACAATAGCTATCAGTCCAGCATAGAGATGGCTCCATACGAGGCTCTATATGGTCGACATTGTCATTCTCCTATCGGGTGGTTTGAGCCTGGTGAGGCTAAGTTACTTGGCACAGATCTGGTAGAGGATGCCTTGGATAAGGTAAAGTTTATTCAGGAGAGACTTTGCAAAACTCAGTCCAGACAGAAGAGCTACGCGGATTAGAAGGCGCGTGATGTATCATTTATGGTTGGTGAGAAGGTTCTCTTGAAAGTCTCACCCATGAAGGACATTATGAGGTTCGGGAAGAAGGGCAAGTTGAGCCCAAGGTTTATTGGCCCCTTTGAGGTGTTGAGACGAGTTGGGGAGGTTGCCTATGAGCTTGCTTTACCCCCCAGTTTATCGGGAGTTCACCCAGTTTTTCATGTTTCGATGCTTCGGAAGTATCATGCCAACCTATCCCACGTGTTGGACTTCAGTACTATTCAGTTAGATGAGAGTTTGGGCTATAAGGAGGAGCCAATTGCCATTGTTGATAGGCAGGATTGCTAGTTGAGGTCCAAGAATATTTCTGTAGTGAGGGTCCAGTGGAGGGGCCAACCGGTCAAGGAGGCGACCTGGGAGTCCGAAGAGGACATGCAGAGCAGATATCCCCACTTATTCAGTAGTCCAGGTACTTTTCTATTTTCGTTCGAGGACGAACGTTTGTTTAAGAGGTGGAGAATATAACGACCCGACTGGTCGGTTTACCTTTTTGAACCTCGTTCCCTTAAATAAAACTTTCTGCACTTGCTTTAGCTAATTTATAACTTGCAGGGGCGGTTGGTTTGGGAGTTGGAAGAGTTTTAAGTAAAAAAATATGTCCACTTGTTTCTTTAAGATTCTCTTAAAAAACCAAGTTTGACTTCGGTCAACTTCTTGGGAAAACGGACCCGGATTCAGGATTTGACGGTCTGGGAGGGTCCGTGGAAAAATATTGGACCTGGGCGTATGCTCGGGATCGGGCGTATGCCCGAAAAATTTGGTATCAATCCGAGTAGTTTAAGGGCATTTTGGCCCGTTAGAGGAGAATTAAGAACTTGAAGTTCATTAGTTTGATTCATTTGGTTTTAGGGGGTGATTCCTAAAATTAGCGTTGTTTTGTGTGTTTCGAGGGTTCGAGTAGGTCCGTCTCGTGATTTCAGACTTGTTGGTATGTTTAGGCGGGGCTCGAGAGCCCTGAGCATCATACGAGAGAGGTTCGAGTGAAGTAGGAAAGTTGAAGAATAGCTGAAGGTCTGCTGCTTCTGTCATAACTGCATCTGCGGTTCTAGGACCGCAGATGAGGTCAGTCTATCGCAAAAGTGGCCAGTGGCCAGGCCAGGAGAAACTGCAGGTGCGGCTCGAAAGCCGCAGAAGCGACTCCGCAGAAGCGGACCTCAGACCGTAGAAGCGGCTCCGCAGAAGCAGACCTCAGACCGCAGAAGCGGTACAGCCACTTTCGCCCAATTCCGCAGATGCGACCCCCTTTCCGCAGGTGCGGGACCGCAGATGCGGAAATCGCTGGCCAGTGAGCTTCATTTAATTCGAGCTCAAAGACCATTTACTTCATTTTACTCCACACTTGGGCGATTTGGGAGCTTTCAAAGAGGGGATTCCAACATAGCATTGTGAGGTAAGTAATTTTCATTCATCCTTAGTTTAAATACATGTATATTGGGTAGATTAAATACTAAAAACTAAGTAAAATCAAAGGGTTAGAGCTAGACTTAGGATTTTAATAAAACTAAGATTTAATCATGAAATTTGCTATGAAAAGAACTAGAAATCATATATTATTGATCCTTAGGTTGTAGAGAACACATTTCTTCGAAAAATCTAGAAATCCGGGCACGTGGGACCGTGGTCGGAATTTAAGAAATTTGTGTTAAGGGTTGGAAAATTGCTTAAATAGCTAGAATTCTATCTTGTGAGTTTATGTTAACTAGTTCTTACTTAGTTTAACTAGTTTGGGATTGTTCGGCTTCGAATTAAAGACTTGGGCTCGTTCTTGGTAATTGGAAGTGCACTTTAGAGCGAGGTGAGTCTCCTTTCTAACCTTATAAAAGGGAATTGTCCTCATAGGTATAATAAATGAGAATTTGCTACTAAATGTGGGGGCTATGTACTTATTTGGCTATGAGAGTCCGTGCATAGCTACTATGATATTAATTGCTTGGGTAGTTTAGGACCCACATCATGCCTAATTTGGAGTTCACTTCTATTTAAATTGTCAATATGATCATTTATAATATGCTAGAGATTTGAGAGAAATAAAAAGTGAACATATGCACTTGTTGAACTTTGTAAGAGTTTCCTTGTATATACATGAGCCTTTGTGTGCATTCTTGATGTTTTCTTGATATTTATGGAGC
>MU704991.1:55610-75532 GCA_026770625.1 Nicotiana glauca
TTCAATTGCTTATGAATTGTGGAATGTAGTGGAATTGGTACTATTGGCTATGGAAATACTTGTGAATTGTGGAATTCGACGGAAAATAGTATTGATGGTTATGGGAACACTTGTGAATCATTGTTGTTACTCCTTAAGGAAATGTTGTTGTGATCTTTGTAAATTGCTTATTGTCGTTGTTGTGATCTTTGTGAATTGTTCATTATTGTTGTTGTGATTGTTTGTGAATTAAAAATATACGGTGAGATCGGATTGCGCGGCGCAACACGAAGTAATAAGGTGCGGGTTGTGGTAATAAGGGTGGCCGAGGTAATAAGGGTGGAAAGCGATCGTAATCGCCATTGAAATCGATATGTGTACCAATTGTAAAATCATTGATGAGGCATTGTGAAAGGAGACAGCAGGAGAGTTTGTAACCTGTGAGGCACTGATTGTCACTTTGTTTGGCTTGATTGTTCCTTCCATGTGTGTATGGTTTGAGGACTACTTGAAACAAAGTTAAGTGTTGAAAATTTGTTTGGCTTGTCTTGTTATTCCTTTACGTATTTGTTGGTTGTTTCTATTACCGTGACTTACTTGTATATGGCTTGAGTTTACTTGGGACAAAGCTTGTTCATACATACCAGTATAATTTCAGTGTACTGACGTCCCTTTTGTCGGGGGCGCTACATTCGTGTTATGATTGTAGGTAGATCCATAGCAGGTACTTCAGTTCATCGGCAGTAGCACTCCTTCATCTTCCACTGGCTGTTTTGGTGAGCCCTTTTTTTTTCTCGGGGCCCTGCGTGGCTCATGCCACCTCTATTTTGGAGTCTTATTTTAGTTTTGTGTAAGGTATAGCCGGATCCTTGTTACCGGCAAGTATTGTATTATCCATGTCATATCTTAGAAGCTCCGTAGACAGAAAACGTGGGATTATGGACTTATGTAGATATATGTCGGGCCTTGTAAGTTGTAAACTTGTTAAGTAATTAAGCATGTTGTGAATGTTTGAAAAAGGTGATTTCAATTATAAACTGCTCAATCCTTTGGTTAATAAGTGATGAAAAATACAGGAGTAACACGTGGGTTAGGAAAGGCACCCAGGTCCGCTTGACTGGGGCTACCTGGTCGGGCGTCGGTCATGTCCCTTGATTTGGGGCGTGACAAAATCATTCTTGGGTATCTTTTTGGGGAGTACTTTGTGTAGCAGTTTTTGGGATTTTTTCTTAAGGAATTTGGGTGACTTAATCATTACTCTATACAATCTTTCTTTTCTCTTTAGCTACTATGTTTAGATTTTTATCTATTTTTGTATTTTTCTTTCTTAATATGTCTAGCTAAGTTTATTAAGCAAGGATTGTGAACCGTAAGTGTGCATATATATATTTGGATTATTAACATTAATTCTATATTTGATTAAGCTTTGTGTTATCTAATTACTCCATGCTTTATTTATAAATTTTATGGTTGCAAATACTAAATCCACACCTATTTTGCTTGTTCTAACATGGAAGAGTAAAACTTGGTTAAGGTACAAGGTAAATAATAAGGAATTAAGTGGATTAATAACTAAATTAATGAAATCTAACTAGGAATATAGTGTCACATGCGTGTTTTATGTCACACAAAAATATCCCGCACGGCAGCCAAGTCTCACACTTGACATCAGCCTGCTCCAATACATAGCCAAAATTTCAGTAACTTTGGACTTAGAATATTTTACGCAGCTTTTTAACGTAGTAAGTTAGGATTGATTTTAGGCAATGAAAATTAAGTAAAGGGGCAGAAAATATAGATGAACACACGGCACAATATACAGGAAATTCTTTTCCCAACTTTGTATTTAACTCGAGCATACAAAAAAACTCAAACTCGAAGTACAATGTTGTGTACAAAAGAAGATCACTCTTGACCCTCACAAGACTACTCTTAGCCTTAGATGTTTTCACTCTTGAAAACCAGATTTAGGACTCTTTCCTAACTCAATGTGTACTCTTACACGTTTTTCTCTCATGCTCAAAACATAAAGGGTGCTGCCCATTTATAATACATGAACCAACCCTTTTTTCTCACTTTAGTTGCCTTAGGCTTAGACATTTGTCCCACATAGACCATTATTTAGCCTAATGTAGTTGACAACCCCCAACTACTAGGAACATGTAAAAATCATTCCAATAATAATAGAAACATGGCTAAAAACGTGCTAACTCCCATCTGCCAGCATTTAGAACAAAGCGAACTTCTGCCCATGTGCACAGCATATGCCGTAACCGCCATTGACTTAGTCAATATGAAGCTTGGTGCCCATTTTCGTGCCTTGGCTTGAATCATGTGCCAATACCATTGTATCCAGCTGCATTGTAGTCACATTTTCCTATCCCATTGCCTGCGAACATGGTCATTCGTCGCGCCCATTGTCATGACAAGTCTGTCTCGCACACTGCCTTCCAGTTACACTTTGGCCTGCCTTTGCCACTTCATTTTTTGCCTTTTCTTGGCATCAGTGCCTCATGCCTTGATGCATTTGCATTGATCAAGTGTCGCCCTTATCCCAAAACGCATTGTCAAGCCCATGCAAAGCTACCTCGCCTCCATCAAAGCCTTGACCATCACTTGCTCGTTTCCCTTTTTAACTTGGTGTTACTCGTGCACCTAGCTTGCAACACTCTTGTTGCCTCATGACAACGCTCTCGTTGTCAAGTCAAGATCAAAGTGGTGATGGTCTAACAAACCACCCACAGCCTTTGAAACTCGACGTCCTCGTGGAGGTTAGCTCATTTATGAGTCCTAAGGGTTTGACAAGCAACGCCCCTTGGTTTCCCTTCTGTTCAGCCAAAATTGCATTGACACCAATACTTTGTTTGTCACTAGTCATTGAATCCAATTCAGCCCTCTTATCCGCGGCAGTCATAGCATTTAACACTGCCTTCTTCAGGTCCCTTGCTCGATGTGGTCTATCACAAAGGAAACAACCACTGAATTTGATGTCCTTCTCCTTGCATTTTGAAGTTCCAGCCTAATGCTTTCCCTTCCCCTTGTCTTCATTTGCATTGTTGTTTTTACATTTCTTCCACTCCTTAGCCTTGTCCTTCTTTCCGTCGTTGGACTTTGAAGCAGAAATCTCATTACTCAAGTGAAAATCGCCTAATGCATCAACCACAACCACAACACTTGCAAGGTTTTGAATATTCTTCCTTCGAAACTCAAGTTTTGCCCATTGTTGCAGCATGCTCATGAAGTTGTGTAACTTGTCTTCTTCCGACATAGTGCTGATGCTCAACATCAAAGAAGTGAAATCTTTGAAATATGCTCTAACTGACCCGGTTTACCTCAACTTGTTCAGTTTGTCCCTAGCAATCCAAGACGTTTTGCTAGGAAGGAACTGATCCTTCAATTCTTTTTTAGGCCGCTCCCACGACTCAATCTTTGGTCTGACCAAACTTTCATCTTCGGCCACACGAGTGCTCCACCATAACTTAGTATCTTCACTTAAATACATGCTAGTCAAGGTTACTTTCTCCTTCTCATCTTGCATAAGAATGGCATGAAAGTACTGCTCCATATCCCAAAGAAAATTCTCCAATTCACGTGCACTCCTTGCACCACCAAATGCCTTAGGTTCAGGAATTTTCACCTTGAGACGTTCCGCACCACGTTGAGGAGCATCCTCGCCCACAGCACGTCGTAGCACCACTGTCTCGACTTTCAAATCTGCGTTCTCTTGACTTAACCTTGCCAATGTTACCTCAAGGTAGGCAAGCCTTGTCATGAGAGTCTGAATTTCTTCACCATCAGGAACATTTCCCACCAATGCCTCTAGTTTCGTTAGCCTTTCCTGTAGTTCATTATTACCATCAGCCATGTTCTCAAACAAGACCACAAAATCTGCCACTGCCAGTCGTGTCTCCATCACGAACCTGCTATCCTTTTATACCAGTTGTCATAGGCATGTTTTATGTCATACAAAAATAGCCCGCGCGGTAGCCACAATTGAATTTAGCCTGCTCCAACACTTAGCCAAAATTTCAGTAACTTTGGACTTAGAATATTTTAGGCAGTTTTTTAACGTAGTAACTTAGGACTGATTTTAGGCAATGAAAATTAAGTAAAGGGACAGAAAATATAGATGAACACAAGGCACAATACACAAAAAACTCTTTTCCCAACGTTGTATCTAACTCGAGCATAAAAAGAAACTCAAACTCGAAGTACAATATCGTGTACAAAAGAAAATCACTCTTGACCCTCACAAGACTACTCTTAGCCTTAGATGTTTTCACTCTTGAAAATCAGATTTAGGACTTTTTCCTAACTCAATATGTACTCTTACACGTTTTTCTCTCATGCTCAAAATATAAAGGGTGTTGTCCATTTATAATACATGAACCAGCCCTTTTTTTCTCACTTTAGTTGCCTTAGGCTTAGACATTTATCCCACATAGCCCATTATTTAGCCAAATGTAGTTGACAACCCCCAACTACTATGAACATGTAAAAATCATGCCAATAATAATGGAAACATGGCTAAAAACGTGCTAACTCCCATCTGCCAGCATTTAAAACAACGCGGACTGCTGCCTATGTGCACAGCATGTGCCGTAACCGCCATTGACTTAGTCAATCTGAAGCTTGGTGCCCATTTTCGTGCCTTGGCTTGAATCATGTGCCAATACCATTGTATCCAGCTGCATTGTAGTCACATTTTCCTATCCCATTGCCCACGAACATGGTCCTTTGCCGCGTCCCATTGTCATGACAAGTTTGTCCCGCACACTGCCTTCTCGTTGCACTTTGGTCTGCCTTTGCCACTTCATTTTTGCCTTGCCTTGGAATCAATGCCTCATGCCTTGATGCCTTTGCCATGATCAAGTGTCGCCCTTAGCCCGCAACTCATTGTCAATCCCTTGCCAAGCTACCTCGCCTCCATCAAAGCCTTGGCCACCACTTGCCCATTTTCCTTTTTGACTTGGTGCTACTCGTGCACCTAGCTTGCAACACTCTTGCTGCCTCATGACAACGCTCTCGTTGTCAAGTCAAATCAAGCTCAAAGTGGCGGAGGTCTAACATATAGTGTGATTTCTACTAGGGGTAATCTCATCGTTGAGCCTTAGTTGTACTTGGAAGAGCAACTTGGGTAAAATATCTTAAGTATTGGAAGACATAAAGTTGGTGGAATAGAAATTGAGGCTATAACACATGCTTAATTAACTAGAATTGAACATTTATATACCCAAAAGCATAGCCTACACGATGGGAAGCTCTAGGTCTTTCTCTTATTTGTTACAACTACATCTTTACTCGCACTCCAAGTGTTCGATAAAATTCCTAGACTAGTTTTCATAGTAATTCTAGAAGTAACTTTAGAAGTAATTGAACAACCACTCTTTGTTTGAAAATTACATTAAGAATCACCAAGTTTACACGCATTTGGACACTCTAATATACACATACTTCTTGTGGATTCGACATCAACCTTTATTAGATTTATTATTGCTAACGACAGTATTACTTTCATATAGAGAGTATGATTGAACGTCACCGGCTACTATTTATTTGAAAGCATTATATATTGCTTGATTAAAAGCGCTCGAGCTCTAATTGACAATGCCAGGCTTTCCCAATAAATCCAGCGACCAAACTCCTTTTTTCCTTGACTAATGATTTGACGGTCAGTCAAAACTTTCAAATGTAAAATGTTGTTGCTGCTTGCTATTTGAAGAGTTGAATGGTCATTTTCCGTTTAATTTCCTGCTACTCCATATAAACCGAATAAAGATATTTAATTCTACTTGGATTCATGGACTATAGTTTGTATATACTCCGTCTGTTTCAGTTTACGTGAACATATTTCCTTTTTGGTCTGTTCCAAAAAGAATGACCCCTTTCTAAATTTGGTAATAATTTAGCTTAAGCTTACAATTCTACCCTTAATGAAAAACTTTTATAACCACAGATTTGTTTAGGACCACAAATTCCAAAAGTCTTCATTGTCTCTTAAACTCCGTGTCCAATCAAACAGGTTCACATAAATTGAAATGGAAAGAGTACTTGTATTTGGTTCATATTCATGTGGTGCACTTTCTTTTTAGTTTGTCCCAATAAGAATAAAACATTTATATCTTTAAAAGAAATTAATTTAAAATTATTATTTTATTATTGAACAATTTATACTCATACAAATATTTATGATTTGCCTTAGATAATAAATTTTAATATATATATTTTCTAAACTCAGTAGCCAATTCCATCGTCGCATAAAATATAGGTGTTTTTGTCACTAATCCCACGTATAATCTTGCGGGAATATTAATCAATTGAGTGGTATATAATTATTAGATATGAACTCTATTTCTCAAAAGATATATGTATCAACAAATAGATATTTTGTTGATAAAGTCCTAGTCAATATTAGAGGAACATCTAGTCTAATCATCGGATCATTTTTAACGTGTAAGAGTTCAAGTTAAACAAGTAAGCCAACCTAATATTTTTGGATGCCCCATTTTGTCCATCATTTGGCTTTGTATGTCGACATATATAAAAGTCGCGTTAATCTTCTTTGTACTTAGGGAAAGTAATAACGATCTAAAAATGTTCCTGCAAGCTAGCAATTAATAAGATAAGTAGATAACAATAATAATTACTAGATCTAACAATGGTTTAAGGGATTAAAAAAAAAACCTATATATGTTTAGGATATATATTTAAATTTCTTAATTCGGAACGCACAACGTCCGTAAATCCAAGGGCAAAGGTGTGTGTGCTAGAGTCCGACCCCACGATAATTAACGAAGTTAATCCCGTCTTAAGTTAATTCATGATTAATAAGTGGTACGATCACTCAGAATTAACGGTACTTAACCCTTATCTGATTCGATCAACAAGGCCACGGCCCACCCGCCATCATGAAGGCGAAACCCCAATGTGGTCACGACCACTTATTGCCACCTCACGAAGCTCACAATTATAAATACCAAGAGAGGAAACCTTAGAAAGGGGGCTTCTTCTTTACCACTATTCAAAAGAGAGAAAGGAGACACAATAATACACATATTATGGGAAAGTGGAACACCATTGTAAGGCTCTAAACCTCTTCATTGAGAGGCAGACCAAAGCAATACCATCAATAAAGGCTTTTAATGTTTCTCCTCCTAACTCTGAGTACTTATTGTTGTTTCCTTCATTTGGTACAATGGATTATTACGGTTTGCTATGATTTTTCCGCGATTTATTTATATTGTTTTACACTCATAAAGTATATGATAACTTTTGAGCAAACAATTTGGCGTCGTCTGTGGGGATTTCCTAGCAAAATCGCGTATTTCTTCCCTGGACCAAAAGGAAAGAAACGCCGGAAAAGGAGAAAAACAACCCAGCTCAAACAAGCCAAAGCGGCATATCGGACAAGGGGAACTCGAAAATCTCAAATGAAGATCCAAGTCCTCTCTCTCTCTAATCTCGGATAGTGCAAACAAGAAGAAGAAGCCCCTCCTAAGGGAGGATCTCTGTAAGGCATGTCCCGCATCCCTGATACGGGCTCCGGCCGGGAACCGGCACGGAGATATCTCAAGCTGAGAGTCACCTCAAGACAACCTACATACCCCGATTGGGAAGACAACGTATAAACTGCTCATGGTCTCGAATCAAAACCGAGCTTCAACACTCAATACCCACAACATGGGACTTAGGCCATGCGCCTCCGCTATCAAAATTAACAAAGTCCAACAACGTTGAACTGGGACTCAGGCTATGCGCCTTCGCCATCAAGATTGACAAAGTTCAACAACAGTTGAACTGGGACTCAGGCTATGCGCCTTCGCCAACAAAATTGACAAAGTTCAACAACAGTTGAACTGGGACTCAGGCTATGCGCCTTCGCCATTAAATGAAGGCTATGCGCCTTCGCCAGTAAATTCAACTACGGTTGAACCAAGACTCAGACTATGCACCTTCACCATTAAATCAAGGCTATGCGCCTTCGCCAGTAAATTCAACTACGGTTGAACTGATACTCAAGCTATGCGCCTTCGCCATCAAAATTGACAAAGTTCAACAACAGCTAAACTGGGACTCAGGCTATGCGCCTTCGCTATCAAATCAAGTCTATGCGCCTTCGCCAACAAGTTCAACTACGGTTGAACCAAGACTTAGGCTATGCACCTCCGCTATCAAAATTAACAAGTTCAACAACAGTTGAACTGGGACTCAGGTTATGCGCCTTCGCCATTAAAATTAACAAAGTTCAACAACAGTTGAACTGGGACTCAGGCTATGCGCCTTCACCATCAAATCAAGGCTATGCGCCTTCGCCAACAAGTTCAACTACAGTTGAACCAAGACTCAGGCTATGCGTCTCCGCTATCAAAATTAACAAAGTTTAACAACAGTTAAACTGGGACTCAGGCTATGCGCCTTCGCCATCAAAATTGACAAAGTTCAACAACAGTTGAACTGGGACTCAGGCTATGCGCCTTCGCCATCAAAATTGACAAAGTTCAACAACGGTTGAACTGGGACTCAGGCTACGCGCCTTCGCCATTAAATCAAGGCAATGCGCCTTCGCCAGTAAGTTCAACTACGGTTGAACTAAGACTCAGGCTATGCGTCTTCGCCATTAAATCAAGGTTATGCGTCTTCGCGAGTAAGTTCAACTACGGTTGAACCAAGACTCAGGATATGCGCCTTCGCCATCAAAATTGACAAAGTTTAACTACATTTGAACTGGGACTCAGGCTATACGCCTTCGCCATCAAAATTGACAAATTTCAACAACAGTTGAACTAGGACTCAGGCTGTGCGCCTTCGCCATCAAAATTGACAAAGTTCAACAACAGTTGAATTAGGACTCAGGCTATGCGCCTTCGCCATCAAATTGACAAAGTTCAACAACAGTTGAACTGGGACTCAGGCTATGCGCCTTCGCCATCAAAATTGACAAAGTTCAACACCAGTTGAACTGGGACTCAGGCTATGCGCCTTCGCCATCAAAATTGTCAAAGTACAATAACAGTTGAACTGGGACTCAGGCTATGCGCCTTCGCCATCAAAATTGACAAAGTTCAACAACAGTTGAACTGGGACTCAGGCTATGCGCCTTCGCCATCAAAATTGACAAAGTTCAACAACAGTTGAACTGGGACTCAGGCTATACACCTTCGCCATTAAATCAAGGCTATGCGCCTTCACCAGTAAGTACAACTACGGTGGAACCGAGACTCAGGCTACGCGCCTTCGCCATCAAATCCAACGAGTTCGACCTCGCTCGAACCATAAGGCTAGACGCCTTCGTCCTCAAATCTAACAAGTTCAACCACAGTTGAACCAGGACTCGGACCAAGCGCCTTCATCATTGAACTCAGCAAAACCCAACCTCCAACGAATCGAGGCGCAGGTTAGGCACCCTCGCCATTCAAGTAAGTACTCCCAACTCGAACTAAGATTAGGGACACGTAAAGTCTGGCCCCGGTCAAACTACAAGGCTACATTTTTTATCATCACGCCCGGTAGTTCGACCGCGCCCGAACAGGGACTAAGGCTAAGTGTCGCTATCGCCAGGCAACGGCTCCGACACGATCACCCCGAGTCGGAGAAGAAAAGTCGTCGACAATCAAAAACTAACATGCCTACCAGAGTCAAACTCAAAGGAAAATCACCCCTTCGAATGCATGCAAAGAAAAATCTAAGGGGGAAAAATGGGAGGTACAAAACAAATACAGGGCAAATAACGGAAAGGAGATTTCATATATCTACAAAGTTAATTGCGGGTCATCCCTGCTTGCACTCGGCCAAGGCCGGTCAGTACAAGGAAAAAGAAAAAGAAAAACAAAAAACACCTAAACACCAAACGGCGAACAAGACAAGAAAAAAGTGCAAAACATCTTTTTACTCGGCGCCATCCGCGCCACCATCTGCATCATCATCTGCCTCTAGCGTCGCCGCGTCAAAACCACAGTCGGTACGGGCCTCACGAGCCTTTTGACGTGCTCCCTCGAAAGAAGCTTCGGTCACGATGTCGGCCTCCTACAAATTCTTATATACATCGCGTTGGGCCTCAGCAAAGACCAAAAGTTCGCGAGCCTGGTTGGAAGAAGCGGCCTGGCCCCGTAGGAGCTGATTCTCTTCTTCTAAGGCCGTGATCCGGTCCGCCATGACTTGGGCGTCCAGCTCAAAGACAGCGATCCGCTCCTCGAGACCCGCTTCTCTAAAGGCCGCAACAGCCCTCTCCGACTCCCGCTGGGACTCGTGCACACGGATAGCTTCCTTCAACGGCCCAGCCCTCAACGAGGCATCCCTCACCTGAAGCTTCAAAGCTGTGACTTCACCCTCCAACGCAATCACTTTCCCGCTCCATGCCGCAGCGGCCTCCACCGCCTTAGCCTGGCCCTGGCGCTCACACTCATCTGCAATCCTCTTTGCCGCCTCGAGCTCCTCATCCTTCCGACAGAGCTTCTCCTCAAGAGCACTCGTTCTGCCAAGTGTTTGTTGCATCTGAAGCTCCCGTCTAGCCAGTTCCTTGACCAAGGCCCGACTACGAGGATCATTCCTCAAGCGCACGCGCATCTCTCGGCACTGATCTCGGTAGCGGCGGTGCTTCTCAAGCGCCCACAAAAATATCCCCGAGCGGGCATTGGCTCGATGGATGCTTTCCACCTCCAACAAATAAGACTGCAAAGCAAAGACAATGATTAAGATAAAGAACAAACTAAGGCAAAGAAGAAGCGAACCGATGTCATATTACATACCCTCAAGCCCATCACGGCCACTTCATTCATCAGTCTGATATCTGTAACGTCCCTCAACGATGCATTCTCGGCCTCCGAGCATAGCAGCTCAAACTGCGGCACCAAGATATTCCCTTGGAGCAATAAGTTCAACTCCGTGGGAACCTCGATGAAGCGCGATCGCCCCTCTACGCGCACCGCCGAATTGGTGAAGCCTTCCTAGAACATACGGACGTCGTCGGGGTCCAAGTCAGATTCGGACTCGTACTTATCTCCTATAGCATCCCTTCCTCCTTCCGCCACCAGCGAGGTAGAACCACCCACCGTAGCCACCGAAGGAGCGCTTGACTCACCAACATTAGCAGCCGTTGAGGAACTACCTCCCATCTCAGCGACTGGAACCACCAATTGAGTCGCCGAAGCGACAGTATCATCATGGCCTAAACCAACCAGGGCAACCCCCATTGGTTGTCCGCCCTCAAGGGCAGGCGCCGCAGCCGCACTCCTCTCCGCATCCGCCGGGGGGGTGGGGGAGAGTCCAAATTAATTACCACAGGAGGAGCCGGCGTGAACACGAACCTGCGCCTTATCAATGGCCTCTCCTCCTCCCCATTTGATGGCGATTCCGACCTAGGGCGCACAACCCTCGATGGCCCCTCGTCCCGAAGTGCGGCCCGTGCTGGAGAAGGAGCCGCTGAAGATTCAACTAACGCTGCCCTCGGTATTGGGCGCGGCCCCGGTGCAGCGGTGAACCGAGTAATTGCACCCGGCCGACGGAAGGCCAACTGAGGGGCCCTGACGCGGCGTGTCCTCCCTGGTCACAAAAAAATAAAGTTGACGAATAGAGTCGAAACAAAGCGGAACAGAAGAAGAAATCAACTTTTCACCGGTCACAGGCCTACGACCATGCCTCTCCCAGAAAGATGCCCATGTGCGTATCCCCACCGTATGAGGGAGCACGGTCTCAACCCACTCACGCACCCCAGCTAACAGAGCCGGTGGAAACTTTCCAGCTACAAAATTGACGTGAGTTAACGCTTGCGAGCACAAGACGTAAGGAGGGGTAGAAAAGAGAATTCGACGATTAAAGAACTTACGTGCATGATTCCAAGCCTCTGGGAACCCAGTGGGGCACGCCACTAAATGTTCAGTCCTAATGTAGAAGAAGTGCTCAAAAGGGCGAGGGTCGACCTCCTCATCCAATTTCGCAGTCAGGTCCCTCGACCCACAAGGGCACGCTTGAATCATGGCACCGCGAACTCTCTGGGGAGCATAGAGACTAAGCACATGTTGCAGTGTGACCTCCCTACCGGCCAGTTCTGCATATTTGATAAACATTGCTAGCAATTTGTAAAGAGAAGGAGCAAGCTGACCCGGGCATACCCTGAAATAACAACAGAAATCAACCACCAGCGTTGGGAGCGGGAGCTTAAACCCTAACTTGAAGGGATAGGCATAAAAGATGCAGTATCCCCTGCGGTCGGTGTGAACCTTATCCTCGCTTCTAGCAAGAACGACGTCAGCATAGCTGCGGATGAACCCATGTTCCCGTAGTTGGGCCATCCCAATTTCCCCCATTAGCGGGGCTTCGTTCACCTGATCCTCTCCACCATCGACAGTGAAGTCAGTCATCAGGCCTCCGGGCAGAGATACTATCTCGTCAACCGATGGAACTTCATCGGTCTCCACCGGTTGTGCACCTCTCGTTGCAGGAGATGGCCCTCCAACCACCGGAAAGCTAACCGGAAGATCCGTCGGAAGAACGTTTTGAGAAGAACTGCCTGCCATTGTTGATTCACTAATGAGAAAGAAACAAAGTTTGATGGACAAAGAACAAAGATGAAGGCGAATTAGCAGGAAGAAAAGCTTCTTCAGAATCTCTCTCAGACAAGCAATGAAAATATGGGAAGTAAATGCCTCAGCCCTTATTTATAGGCAATACAAGAGGCTCTCACGAACCCCAATAGCCATCATTAACTACATGACCAACCGCAAATCGGTTCGGTTCTACAGAAACGCGCGTCATTGTGACAGGCTCCATGAAGCGGCTTTTCAGTTACCAAGCGACGTCTCGCCTTCGGAACGGTTGTAACAACCTATGAACGCTGAGGAGATGTTCCGTGCACCCTCAGAATTGTGGACGTCTCCAAACACGTATCAAGCGTACCCTTACTCCCCTTGGCAGCACAACATACGACCCGTCCGCCGTGGTCGACGGTTATGCTCCCAAACAAACGTAAGAATCAGAGCACAACAAATCTCAACCTCACTCGAATTAAGTTAAAGGGTCAAGTGTCTTCGCCAAAAAGAAGAGTTCAACTTTGATCGAACGACGACTCGATAACACGATAACAAAACACCAACACTCTACGAGGATAAGGGCCGTTGCCAACGAGAATTCGGCCTCGACCAAAGCGACAGTCGACCTCCATATCCGAGTTTCTCAAACCACAGTCGATGAAATCCACTCATCGAGTTCGGCCAAGGCACGATCTCAATAAGCGGAGGGACTAACTGTGTGGGTCAGAGTCCGACCCCACGATAATTAACGAAGTTAATCCCGTCTTAAGTTAATTCATGATTAATAAGTGGTACGACCACTCAGAATTAACGGTACTTAACCCTTATCTGATTCGATCAACAAGGCCACGGCCCACCCGCCATCATGAAGGCGAAACCCCAATGTGGTCACGGCCACTTATTGCCAGCTCACGAAGCTCACATTTATAAATACCAAGAGAGGAAACCCTAGAAATGGGGCTTCTTCTTCACCACTATTCAAAAGAGAGAAGAGAGACACAACAATACCCATATTATGGGAAAGTGGAACACCATTGTAAGACTCTAAACCTCTTCATGGAGAGACAGACCAAATCAATATCATCAATAAAGGCTTTTAATGTTTCTCCTCCTAACTCTGAGTACTTATTGTCGTTTCCTTCATTTGGTCCAATGGATTATTACGGTTTGCTATGATTTTCCCGCGATTTATTTATATTGTTTTACACTCATACAGTATATGATAACTTTTGAGCAAACAAAATGCACCTTAAGCGAAGCGGTGTCAAAGTGTTATTAATTAAAAATATAACTAAATCACATTATAAAAATTAAAAGGACACCACTTGACAGCTGGCGATCTCTTGGTTCTATAAGTCATTTTACAGTCAACGACTCGGAGGATCGAATCTCCCTAAACATAGTACTACTATTTATCTGGTATAGATATTATGAATTTATCTATAAAAAACCAAAAGTTTGTTGAAGAAGTTTTATTATTGTACTTAAATTGTTTTTCATTGATATGATTCGAATGTGTTTCGTAATATGATATTATTTTTAATAATTTATTATGTGACATCACTTATTAAAAATTTTACACGGCTTAAATCTGAATCCATCACTTCTCTAGTACTTTCCTATGGAAAAGAGTCTAGGAATAAAATTATATAACAATTAAAATTAAATAATTAGGGCGGCTTTACATTCTAGAGGCTAGCAATAATATTTATTTCGAGAAGCCGCCTAATTATGCTTTTTCTGTTTGTCACTTATTGCCTATTCTTAGTTAGGCAGAGATAATTATATTTAATTGAAGTTAAACATCTAAGCTGGATACTCAGCATTGCAATGTTTCTGGAAGCTGTACGTAATTTTAGATTTGAACTTATATACACGACGGTGAAATAGAAATTTTAATTTACATTTTAGCAACCCATGTTGACTATAAATTACCCGTAAATTGTTTTTAAGTGACGTGACAGATTTTTTATTTTTATTTTTACATATTCAGTATAAATTGGTTAAACTTAACTAAGAGTTTAATTTATATATATACAAATAGTATAAGATTACTCTAACATTATTATTTTACTTATTATACCATGTCATTTATCTATATTTTGCATATTATACTATCATATTTGTTGCAAAAAATTACATGCAATGACTTTTAAACGCCGTGATATATTTCATTATCAGTATATATAAGTTAAACTTAGCTAATTAAAATCCGTATAAAAATTTGGTACCACCTTTATGCTGACACTCAGGGGCGGAGCCACCTTGTCCCGAGGGGTGTCACCGACACCTCTTCGCCGAAAAATAACACTGCGTAAATAGCTATTTTTTTTTAAAATTGAATATATACAAGGGGTTGACACCCCTTGACACAAGACAAACTCTTAGTGCAATAGTCAAGGGGTGTCAAAATTTACACAAGGTTACAAGTTTCATTCCCGATAGCAGCAATTTTTTTTATTTTGACACCCCTTTGTATAATTCCTGGCTCCGCCACTGCTTACACTAGCAACTTTTATTGCATGCATGCTCATGCAGCAACTTTCCTCGATTCCTCCTTTTATAAAAACATATCTTTTCATTTTCAAGCACGTTTGTCTATTTTATATTTTCTCGGAAGTTTCACTAAATCACATGTTATATATACCTTTGAAAATTTTAAGATTCACTTAACCCTAAATTGCATAAAATTATACTTTGCTCACTGTCCGAATAGTTCACAATTTTCTTAAGCCTCCTTCTGATATAAAAAAAATGGAAGAAGGCAAGAAAGGGCAGAATCGTCCAAGAAGAAGAAATAAAGAAAAAGAACCAATGAAGGTGAAATATATTTCCAGTCCTGTTATGGTAAATGCCAAAAATGCTGCTGAATTTCGCTCAATTGTTCAAGAACTCACCGGAAAGAGCCCTGAGAATGGCGGCAGAACGGTGGTTGGCGGCGGCGGCAACGGCGGCGGCTGGCCTAGTGATAATATTGAGGCAGTTGAGTGTTCAAGTATTAAAGCACCTATGCATGAAATTGATAATATTAATGATGACTATTTTTGGAAAGAATTTTCAGAGAGCTTATCTGTATTTCAGTATCCAGATTATTAATCTATTTTAATGTTAATTTTTTTTATTTTTTTTTTGGTTTTCTTCCATGATGGCATTTCTAAGATAAACCAGGCCATCACTGTATTATAAATATATCCAAAAATATGTTACACTTCTGTACCTCATGTACTTTAAAATACTAGTTTTAGTGTACATGCTTAGCATATATAGCGAAACAACTGCGGTCAATTCACATTTAAAAGAAATAATTTTTAATATAATGCATAAGAAAAATTAAAGAAAGATTTACGTCCAATGTCACTAAGCCCAACAACCTAATTGAAAATGGCTCACGTTTGAAGTCCTTACACTGTTTGGCCTGGATTATACATAACCTGAAAGAATCTTTTCATCATTTAGCCCATTATGAGATACTCAATTCCTCCACAGTCCATAACAAACATAAGCTTCTTAATATCTCTTTTATGTGTATTCTGCCTTATCATATAAGCCATTCCAACTCCAAGAGCGAAGCTGATCTTTGAGCAAGAATTGAAGTACAAATTTGCCTCATCCTTGCAACTAGGTTTAGTATTCTCTTCGTCAAGTGTATATAATCATAAAACCTCCATTATTGGAGCTCAAGTTTCTCAAATTTAAAATTTGATTGATTAAAAAAAAACTCAAGGCTGAAGCTTTAGGTTTGAACTATATCTGAGATTTTGGGTTTGAAAGTACACTTAGATCTAAGATTTTAGATTAATTTTACAATGGGTGTTATTAGGTTTGCTTGAAAACATGATTGGGTGTTGTTCTAATTGATTGGAAACATCAAGAGGAGTTCAAAGCTTAAATTTGAAGTGATTTAAAGCAGATTTGAGCTAGATTTAAGTCAAACTTCAGTAAAGGCTCAAGAAAGAAGAAGAAAACATGTGAAGCTCCATTGATAGGATTCATTTGTATAACAATATATAATATTGTATATTCGTATATATGGGTATATAAACATCTCTTATACACTATTATACCAAATCGATAAATATGTATAAGCGTGTATAATTTTGTATAATTATGTATATACTAGTGTATAAGAATGTAGAAAGGCGAAATTAAAGTTTTGTATGTTTTCTTAACTTTTCTCGAGCTGGACAACCTCCTTTATTTGTTTTTAACTTATTTTCTATTTTGGGTTAAACTCTATTAGTGGCACCATTGAAGGAAAAAAAATAAAAAAAATTAAAATCTAGCAAAGATGTGTGTATGAGAAGAAATTACCATCTGTTATACAATTGACAAGGCAAAAACCTGCCAAAATTATTTTTATTTGTTTGTTTATATTTGAATGTATATTTTGCTAATTATTTAATCGAGTTCTTCTATTTTTATATTCATATACTATATATTTAATTGAAACGCAACAATTCTCTGCCTCTGACAAAGGCAAAAAAGCTACCAATTCTTTTTTTTTCTTTCTCTTTTTATATTTAAATAATTTTTATTAATTATCTCATAAAGTTAATAGTAAAACACTTATTTTGGTAGAAGATAAATACATAAGCTCTCCTCAATAATAGGAATGTTGAATAGCATTGACCGCAAGAACTGCTGGTTGCATCAAAAATGCTGAGTTTTTCAGATTTGATCATATTGTCTTTGGGCGATAAATTTGCAAAGTTATAAATGGGTTACTTAGTTGCAATGTGTGTGTATGAGTTGTACTTATGTGCATTTCTCCCTAAGAAAAAAAATTTATTTAACTTATAAATAAAATTCAAAGCTTTATTTTATTTTATTTATTTAACTTTTATATTGACAGCTAATCAACCAATCAAAAAGTTTTAGTTAGAATTTTTTCCTTTGAATTGGGAAAAAAGAATATACTAGTTGGCGAGCTAAAAAAGTAAAGTAAATAGTTTGACGAGAATAAACGAGTCGGCTATGTAGTAAACTATTATTATCATGAGGCCGTGACTTACTTTTACTGGCCGTAAGATCATATTACATTAATATATTTGATGACAACAAGAGTTTCGTGCATCAAAATGAAAACAATTTCTGTTTTCATTCCATAATGAAATCGTCTCCTTTTTTGCTGTCTTTTTTCTTTTTCTAGTTTTCAATTCCTGGCCGCAATTGAATTTGAAATATCTTCTTAAAATTTCCTTATCAGAAAGCCAACACTTTCGGTCCCTTTTTATGTCTATTTTACTACTCATTTAATTCAAAATAATAACCTCAAGGAGGTAAATCCGTACATTACCTTTACCAAAATTTGTCAAAACTGAGGTGCTACATGTTTGACTTTTAAGGCATATATCTGACTGCTTTGGAGTAATGACTCTAGACCTGTGTAGTTCTAAACCTATTTCCTTCGAAGACTTTAGAAGTCCGCTGGTCCAAAAAGGAAAGGAAAAAAGAGAACCTTAACAATATATGGCTTATATTGTAGAGTAATTCTCGTAATTACTACAGCTTAGTGTCACGTCCTTAGTTATTAACTAAGTACACGTGCGGCACTTGATAACTCGCTCACGATCTTGCGCAATATGCCCACGTTCTTGCCATGCCAAGTCAGTCTTACCACATTCAAGATCGCTAAGAGAATGGAAGAAAGAACACAAAAGAATTATAAGCTTTGTATTAGAGAGAACTTGAATTCTTTTGCTTGATGAATTACAAATGAATGGCCCCCTTTATATACTAGTCTCCTAGGGGCTAGTGTGTAAATATTAATTATTACACAAGTCCTTGATATTTACAAGATAAGGGCTTTCTCTAGAATAATCTACAAGCCTAGAAGATTCCAAGAACTTTCCTAGCAAATCCATAAAGATCTAGGTTCTTCCTAAGGAAATGTCCATACTTCTCTAGAATCTTCTCACAAATGCTAGTCTTCTTCTTATGTAAGCTTCCACATGGCATTAATATATGCCAAATGGCGTCTATATGGCATGATGACGTGGTGGGTCATCACACTCTCCCCCACCTAATATTTCGACGACCGCGACGCAATGCTGCTGCATAAACTCTCAGATCTTATCTTTGAATTGCCACAAGTCCTCATATCGTTCCCACGTAGCCTCCTCCGGTGATTGCCCTTTCCAATGGACGAGGAACATAGCGGTGGCTTTTTGCCCTTGTTTTTGCCTGGCCTGGTAATCTATGATAGCCTTAATCTCCCGATCATGCGAGACAATGATAGTCATTGGTGCTCGACTTGATTGTCCCCTACTCGGATCATCCTTATCTTCATGATATGGCTTAAGCATGCTGGCATGGAAGACAGGATAGATCTTAAGATACGATGGCATGTCAAGCTTGTATGAGATCTTGCCTACCTTGGCGAAGATTTTAAATAGCCCCTCATACTTGCGAATTAAATTCTGATGCATGCCCTGTAGTGCCTTGAATTGTCTTGGGTTAAATTTCGCCATGACCATGTCCCCAACTCTATAGTCCGTGGGATGCCGTTTACGGTCCGCAAACTTCTTCCTCTTCTTAGCTGCCTTATCCAAGTAGGACTTAGCAGTGTCAAGCTGCTCCTCTCATCCTTTGGCCATATGATAAGCCCCCAAACTCTTTCCCTCGAATGCAGCTGGTAATGAATGCGGAGTTTGTGGTTGTTGGCTTGTGGCTAGTTCAAATGGTGTCTGCCCCGTGGACTCACTCCGCTGGAAGTTATAAGAGAATTGGGCGATGTCTAGGATCCTTGCCCAATCTTTCTGATGCGCGCTTACATAATGCCTCAAGTAGCATTCTAGTAAGGCATTGACTCGTTCCGTTTGTCCATCCGTCTGTGGGTGGAAACTAGTAGAAAAGTGCAGCTCCGTACCAAGAATGTCGAACAACTCTCTCCAAAAGGTTCCAGTAAAGCGGGGGTCTCGATCAGTGATTATATACCTTGGTAAGCCCCAATACTTTACCACGCTCTTAAACAATAGCTTGGCGGCTTCCTTGGTTGTGCAGCCTGGTGAGGCGGGCATGAAGGTGGCATATTTGGAAAATCTATCCACGACCACCATAATAGTACCATAACCGTCGGACTTTGGTAGGCAAGTGATAAAGTCCATAGTCACTCTCTCCCATGGATGCTCTGCAACTAGTAGTGGCTCTAAAAGACCGCTGGGTTGTTGTTGCTCAACCTTGTCCTGCTGACATACGAGACAAGTCTGCACATAACATTCTATATCATCTCGCATGCGTGGCCAATAGTAGACTGACTCAACTAAGGCCCTGGTGCGACGTTGGCCTGGATGACCAGCCCACATTGTATCATGACTCTCCTTTATGATCCGCCGTCTAATGTCTCCAAACTTAGGCACGTAGACCCGCCGACCCATGGTAAGCAATAGGTCGTCTTCTACCCAAAAACGTCTCGTCTTG
>MU704991.1:76591-106507 GCA_026770625.1 Nicotiana glauca
CAAACCCATGGCTTGTTCTTCTTTAGCAACTCAGTCAATGGTGCAGCCTTTGCTGAGTAGCCACTGATGAATCGAAGATAGTAGTTAACAAGGCCAAGGAAGGATCTCAACTCTTTTACCATTATAGGTGCCTCCCACTCCTGGATAGCACGTACCTTATCCTCGTCCATGCTAGCTCACCATTGTTAATGACATGGCCTAAGAAGTGAAACTTTGATTACGCAAACTCGCACTTCTCCCTCTTGATGTATAGCCTGTTCTCCTGCAAGACTTGGAAAACTTTCCTTAAGTGCTCCATGTATTCCTCCAAGGTGTTGCTGAAGATGACTATGTCATCTAGGTAGACTACCACGAACTGATCAAGGTAGGGATGAAAAATCTTGTTCATAAGGGTGCAAAATGTGGCTGGTGCATTGGTTAGGCCGAAGGGCATCACCAACCACTCAAAGGCTCCATATCTCGTCACACATGCTGTCTTTGGCTCATCCCTTTCAGCAATGCAAACCTGGTAGTATCCCTTTCGAAGATCCACCTTGGTAAAGTACTTGGCTTGCCTAAGTCTATCAAACAAGTCAGCAATGAGCGGGATTGGGTACTTATTCTTCATTATAACCTTATTAAGTGCTCGGTAGTCTATGCACAAGCGCAGCGATCCATCCTTCTTCTTCTGGAACAATACTGGTACGCCAAAAGGTGCCTTTGATGGGTGAATGTAACCAGCATCCAGCAACTCTTTCAATTGTTTCTTGAGCTCCTCTAGTTCGGGCAGTGCCATACGATATGGGGCAAATGCAGGTGGCTTAGACCCTGGCTCTAACTCAATCTTGTGATCCACCTCTCGCCTAGGCGGCAAGTGCTTAGGCAAATCCTCGGGCATGACATCTTTGTTTTCCTCAAGCAATTTCTCTATGCAAGGCGGCAATGTCTCTTGAAAAATCTTGTCTTCCTCTAGACTTGCAATGGTTGCCACGAACGTTGGCTCCCCCTTCTTGATCCCCTTGACAACCTGCATAGCTGAGATTTGTGCTTGGATCTGTCCGTGTGGCATAGTCATTGTAGGTACCATGCAAGCTCCTTCTCGCTCCATAACCAAGAGACGTTGGAGGTAGGGGTCGATCAAAGTATGACAATGTCTAAAGAACTCTTGCCCCAGTATGATGTCAAAGATATCCATAGCAGTTACGGTAAAGTTTGTCATACCTTTCCAAGCTCCCAATTTGACACCTACTCCATTAGCTACCCCACGAGCATTTTGTACCTCGGCATTCACGGTCTTGACGCGAGAGTTGGTTGGAGCAAGCTTCAATTCTAGTCTCTTTGCGGCAGCCTCAGTCACGAAATTGTGAGTTGCTCCAGTATCCACCATTGCACGGGTGGGCTTGTTATTGATGGTGAGATCTACGTACTGATTGCCACTCTCGATAGGTTGGATAGCTTGATTTGTGATGGCACCATGTAATCCGATCATACCCAACTGTGCGGTTCCCGAACTCTCTCCTTGCAGCTGCTCCTTTCGTTCACGAACTATGGCGTTGAGGCTCTTTAGGTCGGGACAATTCCTGAAGCCGTGCGGCCCTCCACATATGTAGCATCCCTTCTTCTCGGCCTGTGCCTTCTTCTCGGCGTAGCCCTGACGACCACTCGACTTTTTGGAATCTTGAGTCTTAGAGTATTGTTGATGTATCTCCTTGCCTTTGCCGCGGTCTCCCCCACCTTTGACATTGTTAACCTTTGACTCCTTTCCATTGCCTTTGTCGTGCTTGTCATGCCTGAAATCCATCAATGATTCGGCCTCCACTATGGCTTGGTCTATATCAGTGACTTGTCGGCGTTGTAATTCCTGCTTAGCCCAATTTTGCAACCCGTCCATGAAGTGGAACAGCAAGTCATCATTGGTCAGGTTGGGGATTTGAAGCATAAGGGTAGTGAACTCCTTGACATAGTTACGTATGCTCCCTATTTGCTTCAATTCCCTAAGCTTGCGCCTTGCCTCGTACAAGACATTGTTTGGAAATAACTTTCGCTTGAACTTGGCTTTGTACTGATCCCATGTGCTAATAGTACATAGACCATTATCCACGTCGGCCGTCTTCCTTCTCCACCCGAGCATGGCAGTCTCTGAGAGGTACACTACCGCAGTATTGATCTTGGTCTCGTCGTCCCTCACTTTGCCGTGCCTGAAGTAGTTCTCCAATTGCCAAAGGAAGTTTTCCACTTCTTGTGCATTACGAACACCTTTGAACACCGGGGGTTTGGGAGCCTCGATCTTGGCCTCTCTCGTTACCACAATATTGCTGGCGCCAGCATTTACATGCTTCTCGAGTGAATCTATCTTTGCCTTCATAGCTTCGATATTACTCAAAGCCTCCATGAGTCTGCACTCTAAGGCAGTGATGGTTTGCCTTAGTTCCATCTCGGTCTGTGTATGTCCCTCCAAGTCATTTAAGATACTCTCAATCTCTTCAAGAGTGTGCCCCTCAAGAACGCTAAGGGTGCCTTCTACCTTCCCCAAGCATTGGCCAAAGATCTCCACGGCGTCCATCCCCGCGTTCATCTTCATCACCCACTCTTTACCGAGCGAGACGTCCTCGGCCAGGACCTTCGCTTCATCCTCACTCGCCTCAGTGGTAGATGGTTCTTGGGATGTAAGCTTTTCGTTTGACACAACCTCGGGTGGCACCTCTTATCTCTTATTGGTGGCATTCCTCTTTTTGCCACGGCCTCTCTTGCCAGCAGCATCCTGGATGACATTGGCTTGAGTGTTGGTAGCGTTAATTTCTCCGTCGTTCGCCATTTCCTTAGTTGAAACCTTCGCTCTGATACCACATTGTCACGTCCACAGTTATTAACTAAGTACACGTGCGGAACTTGACAACTCGCTCACGATCTTGCATAACTTGCTCACGTTCTTGCTATGCCAAATCAGCCTTACTACACTCAAGATCGCTAAGAGGATGGAAGAAAGAACACAAGAGAATTGTTAAAGGAAGCTTTGTATTAGAGAGAACTTGAATTGTTTTGCTTGATGAATTACAAATAAATGGCCCCTTTTATATACTAGTCTCCTAGGGGCTAGTGCGTAAATATTAATTATTACACAAGTCCTTGATATTTACAAGATAAGGGCTTTCTCTAGAATTCTCTACAAGCCTAGAAGATTCCAAGGACTTTCCTAGCAAATCCATAAAGATCTAGGTTCTTCCTAAGGAAATGTCCATACTTCTCTAGAATCTTCTCACAAATGCTAGCCTTCTTCTTATGTAAGCTTCCACATGGCATTAATATATGCCAAATGGCGCCTATGTGGCATGATGACGCAGTGGGTCATCACATTAGAGCCTAGTAACTGTAGTTTGTCTAACTATTATTCAAAGCTATGGATTATTTATTATCTGTTTGTATCATTTGTATTTTGAATGCAACATATACAAATTGTGTCCATTCTATTCGTTCCGCGAATGAATATAAGTTGTACGGTTGTATCAACTGTATTTATTCGTGCAACTGTATTGGTTCGCACAACGAATACAACCAAGGAAAAATATGGGGGCATGTATAAAGAATACAATATATATCGACTGCATACATGAGTGTATATAAAAATACAGAAAATAGAATGATCTTGTTGAGAATCAAACTCAGATATATGAGAGCTTGTTGCTCTCTTGTTTTTGTTCAAAACATTTAAGATCTTGTTTTTAGGATTTGCTATAAAATTTAAATATAGCTATTGATAGTAATTTTTTGAAATTAAAGCTACAAATGATAAATACAACGTATATGTTTGATATGTCGTATAATTTTTCCTATATTGTTTTCCAAACATATTTTAACTTTTTATTAGACAATTATCTAAATTAATAATAGTCCTTGTCCAAAGCACTGTGGAATTTAGAAATTATTAAACATGAAAAAAACCCTGATCATCATACAATCCTCATATGCAAAGAAATAATTCTTGTATTATAATCAATCATGTATTATTAATTTATGTATTACAATACACTATTTTTTTAGTTTAAAACCATCACCTTCGATTGTGAGCCTAAGGCGTGGAGGTTGGGCTTGGACCTCTACCATGTATATTGAATAATTTACAATGACAAGAGGGGAACATGGAACCTTGCCTCCCGTCTACAAAAGGTTTGCCAAGCAAACAAGGAAAGGCGAAGCCTGTACAAAAGCCTTTCCATCCATAAATCTAACTTAACTAACAAAAAATTATATTTTTCATATGTCCTCCTAAAAGAAGGAATTTCCCATTTGTCAAGTTGAATCAGCCTATTTGCCTCTCTAGGAAGGTTGTTAGGAGAGTGATATAAGGTCTTGTTCCACTTGTAGAAGCCAGCTTTTCCAACAGATCCACAATTTGGTTTGCTTCTCTAAGGCAATGAAAGATATAAGAAATAGGGGTGTCAAGCATAGTAGTTGTGCCATTGATAATGTGTTGTAGCTTCAAGTTGTTGGTACTTTATTTGGATGAGTATGTTAGTGACAATTGGAGAATCAATCTTCACATGAACATTAGAGTAGCCATGTTGAGTGCACCATGCTACCCCAAATCTCGCTACTATGTCTTCAGTTTGCGAGCTGCTAATGGCTTGTACCGGGACAAAAAATGCAAAAATAAAGTCTCCATTGCTATTTCTAACAATACCACCAGTCTCGTCTTTCCTGCTTGCTTTTATAAAACTACCATCAGTGTTAATTTTGATCCACCTAGGTGCTAGTTTGGTCCAATGAATAGGGGTACATATGACCACAGGTTTGAGCTTCTCCACTAATTTACAGAGATTACCCCATGTACCATTAGTGTCCAGATTAGGAAATGCATCCTAAAGAACTGCTTTAATATTCCAAACACATTGAGTAATCATTCGATACAAGTAAAAGTTGTTGTTGTCCCCATACTTACATGCAGTCCAAGATTTCCAAATCTCCCAACATATAATTACAGGAAGAGCTTTAATGTTCCACCACCTATTAAGAAGATCTCTGATCGGTAAGTGTTGATAGATGATTCCTAATGGATTGCCCATAGCTTTCCGTACATACGCGGCTGCTCTATCCTGCACAAATACATATTGCAAGGTATCCATAACAGGTGTTGGACAACATCTTCAAACTTCAGTATCTTCGGGTTCCAGCATTGTAAAAGTTTGTCTAATGGGGATTCTACTAAAGAGGATTCTCCAACACATGAAATATTATTTGAATGGAATTAATTTGTGCCATGTCTTGTTGATTGTGACATATTGTTCTGTGTTCCCTGATCATATTCCAAGCAGAATTATTTCTAAAGTGATCATCCTCAGTCGCATTCCATATAGCATAATCATTTTTGTCTTCCTGGCCCAACTCTATACACATAATGTGTAGTGCAATATGGCTAGGTAGTGTGTTGAATAACATCTGTGCATCCCACCTATTAGTACTCGTGAAATCATTTACCTTATTTTTGGTGTTGCTAGTATTAATGTAGCTTGAATAAATGTGTGGCAAAGGTCCCAATTCAGTCCAGTTGTCCCACCAAAAGCTACGGTTACCACCATTAATCTTCCAAGTAATCTATTTTTCACACTTGTCCCTGCCCAAAGTAGGTGTTTCCACGCTTGAGAGTTGCCAGTGCACCATTTCTTACCAACATGATGTACCCTAGAATAGTATTTTGCCTAGAGGAAGTCAGCCCACATAGATTACTGACTCTTAAATGCCACCATCTTTTGATGGTAAGTGTATTAGAGATATCATCCATTCTCCGGATACCAATTCCAGCTTCATTCTTTGGATAACATAACTTTTCCCAAGATGTCCAATGGTACTTTTTTCCCATTACGAGTGCCCCAGAAGAAGTTAACAACATGAATCTGATTGAGCTTCAATGTTCCTTTGGGAAGATTGATGGCAGATAAAATACAAATAGGAAGAGATTATATAACAAATTTAATCAAAACCTGTTTACCTCTACAGGAAAGCATATTACCTTGCCAAGCATTCAACCTTTTAATAACCTTGGCACACACACTATCAAAATAAGAAATTTGTTCCTATCAATGTAAATAGGACAACCAAGGTAATTGAAAATGAAGTTTTTGTCCAGGAATCCGATTTTAGTTCTAATTCTGTTGATCCTATATGCATATGTTTTGGGATCAGTGAGGAAAAAACTCTTGTCCATGTTGACTTTTTGTCCAGAAACACATTCATAGTTCCTAATTTGTTTCATGATCAACTTTGTGGAGTTAGTATTACCACTACTAAAGATCACAATATCATCAGTATATGTCAAGTAAGTAATCTGAGGTCCAATGTTATCATTGAAAAAAGAATGAAAGCATTGTTCGGTAATCTAGTACCATTCACAATTATAGACTACCATAGATTAGAGATACTTCTCCAAATCAAATTACACCAATCATCATTAAAACAAAACCTCCATAATACCTTATTAAGAAAGGACCATGATAATCTGTCATATGCTTTGGCCATGTCAAGTTTAAGAACAACATTTCCTCCATTATTGAGATTAGATATACCATGAACCATTTCTTGAGTTACATTATTAGTAATTTTTCACGACCCAAACTGATGGGTCGCGACGGAAATTCGGTACCTTACTCAACAGAGTACTAATATAAGGTATCTTTAATATTATTCTATCATAGGTAAATGAACCGGAGTAAAGCATAAGGGAATACAAACTTATACATATGAAGTACGGGCCTATAAGGCCGACATGATTCTTTATATACTCGAAACATAGGCCGACAAGGCCATATAAGTATTCGTATGCATGACATTTGTCTACAAGCCTCTAAGAATACATAAATATCATAAATGTCGGGACAGGGACCTGCCATACCAGTCAATACATGTCCAAATCATACTTATCAAATAGGCAATTCCGGAGCAAGTGGAGTGTACCAACACCTTTCGCTAAGCCGAGCCTACTAGGAGAACTATCAACCTGTCTTTCAGGACCTTCGGGCATAAAATTCAGCATCGCCAGATAACGAGACATCAATACAAATAATGTACTGAGTATGTAAGGAATAAAAAGTAGTATAAAAAGACATGAAAGAAATATGGAGTAAGTACTCAAGCTGTAAGTCTGAGTAGCTCTGTGAATCATAAAACATTTATAATGTCATGCATGTGCATGTAAATGTCATATCATGCATAAGTATATGTGTACATATCATCATCAAGCCTCTGAGGGCATCCTATCATATAATCTTGGCCTCCGTAGGCAAAATCATCAACCTATACTAACTAACCAGTTGGTGGTTCATATATAACGCCATAACCATTTCCCATACCCCATATACATATACTATACGCGTATATACGCCATCTGTTCATAGGTCAATATAATATATATGAATGCAATGCATAATGAAGTATGTCAATAAGATCTCTAAAAATGTCATGATACCCATGAATATACGATATGATAGTAGGACATATGAGAAATCAAGAACATAGGCAACCCTAGTACTTCTAAGAATATAAAAATTTATGAAGCTTACGTGCTTGCTCATTTCATTGTATCATATGGATCATGACAAAAGGAAAGAATGGATAGACTTACATACCCGTATGATATCTTCCTTATTACTCAACCAACCTCGACACAACAGCTTGCTTCTACAATAAGTGAAAGATATTAAATTTAACTTATAATATCGTACCATCGTATTTGGCTAGTCGTATGGCTTAAGGGAAATCGGGCAGAACCTCACACAATTTTAATGCATCCCAAAGATCACTAAGGGTCATAAACATCCCAACAACAACAACTATAACCAACAAGAGCAACAACAACAGTGTAATCCAATATAAGTTTCTCCAATTATCTTAACAATCATATTAAGTGGCAAACTCGTTTTTACTCATAACAAGATATGAATTGAATCCAACTCTTATTTCATAAATTAGTTTACAACCTTCAGAATATAATACTTATATGTACCATATTATTTCTATTTTAAGCATCCACAAAATGCCTTCCAAAATAACCTCATACATCTAGCACCTTAATTTTTACCGTCAATCACTTATTTTTTATCTTTTATTCTTCAATCAACTTAATTAATAACTAGAAAAGCTCAACAACAGCAGCCACAACATTATCAAATTATTTCACACAATTTCCAGCCACCACAAACCATATGTTTATCCACAAAACAACCCAACCAAAAAGACAACCATATCTCGTGTTCTTTCAAATGCTATCTTATGGTTTTTCACTCAAACAACACAACCAACATAAGATAAGCCTTTGGCACAATTAAGAAGATGCTATACATACCTTAGACAGAATCTACAACTCTAAACCCTATCTCAACTTATATCATAATAGCCCTCAATCATACCACAACATCATATAAGCATTCTCTTGTAGTCTTTAACACATTTGATGATGATTTAGGTTGATTTCCCTTTAGTTTGGTTCTTGTGATCTTGGAACAGCTCTTAGAGAGCATTGAGAGTGTTTTGGTGTAAGTTTTCTGTGTACAATGATGAGATATACAAGGTAGAAGATAACTTATAAGCCCACCGCCTCAATTCTCCAAGCAGGTGGGTAAGCTCCCTGCTTGTCAGCTTGAGCAGTGCAATTTCGGACGCTTGTATTTCTCTAATCCGACATCATATTTACAAATGGTTTGCAACATTGGAAACTAGACACATAGAGATTTAATTAATAAGTATATCCATGTAAAACTCAATATATTGGGAGAAAACTGCGTCGCAACCTGGCCTATAAAACTGCCAGTTTCTCCGAAGTGCGGTGACGTAACTTGGCGATCCTACTTTATAAATTCATATTTCTCTACCGCGATGTATTATGAATAAATGGATTGGATCATTGGAAAAAAGATTCCTAGAACTTAATTTTGGTATATAATATACCTCAAGAAGACTTCATATAACACATAGAATGTATTGCTCAAAACGCTTTATTACAAGGCAAATCCTTGGTCGGATTTTCTGCAACATAAATCCGATTTTTCCCAAACTTTGTATTTCATATATAAACATGATATATAGTCATAAAATTATTTTCAACTCATTTAAATCATGATTAACAAGCCTCATATTCATCTTAACTTAAGACTTTAATAAACCTATCCTTGTAGAAGGATTTCGTCCTTTTTAAGTTTACATTATATAATGCTATAATGACAGTGACTTCTGAAGTATGGGGTGTAACAACATTAAATTAATTTATATACTTTCAAATAAGATCTCATTTCTGAGCTTACATCAAAGGACTTACGACATACTTTCACGTACAAAAATAAGGGGTGTGACATCATTCCCCCTTTTGGAACATTCATCCTCGAATGTTGAATGATGTGTTTATCATTCTCATAACCTATAGCTCTCATGAATATTTAAACATTTTCCTTGCCATCTAGCCAAATGCTTTGTGAACAAATTCAAAAGCCAAGGCATTCCTTCCCCTTTAGGCCTCTTTCTGACACCATGACTCGTAGTCGGAAACGTTACAATTTCGAAACTGTTGCTACCTTCTATCATGTAGCATGTACGAGTTTTTCCTTTTATGTGTGCCTATACGATTCTTCCCTCCAGCTCTTTCCTCCAGTTTTTATCCAATCTCTAGGTCTCACCTTGTAAACATATACAGAGCTTGACAAGATGTCCCTCTGGGCATCCACAAGTATACTAAAGTTCTTCGCTCGGTATTTTGATGAACTTACGAATATTGATATACCTTACTTCATGGACCTGGTTATCCATCCATATGACTTTAACGCATCTAGGTAGGTCATATTGTAATTACTGAGGCTTTCCACCAAACTCCAGGTTATTCTCGTTGCTTATCCTATATGCATAAATCTAAATCCTTTAATGCTTCCTTATTACTGTTATTATTAAGAACGACGGCCTAATCCCATCTTATAATTTGTGACTTTTGTCCATTAATTATTGATTCACCTCAATATTGATCTAAGATTTACCACATATAACTTGAAACTTCTTACATAATTACTATGGCTCGTGTTGCATTGAGGAACATCTGGAGTAATTCCCATAACTGTTTTTCATAGCATCCCAATGTGATTCACCTTACATGAGTGTGTCAATCCTGTACAATTCATGAAATCTCCTTTTTCAAATAATTACTCAATCAAAGGCCCAAATGTTATCCCTTATTTATCACAACTACATCCTCATTATATTACCAGGGCAGCATTCTATCTCTTCCAAATGCTACTAGTATTAGACTCATTTGAGTTCTTTCAGGCTATACTGAGCTTTTTATAACTTACCAAAACCATCATCCCTTTTGTTTTCCTGGGTTTAATTACGAGGACTTATCCATTTATCGTCACCTTCTTACTCGACCTTTATTGTCCTTACTCATGTCTTCCTAAAACCACATGCTCCACTATACTTTAGCTTGTGACCTATACATGTCTATTTATACTACTTGCAACCTTCCTTCAACTTGCTTGCACCATAGATTTCCTTGTGTTATTCTTGATCATTGTTCGAATAGTTCCTTTCGTTTCTTCTTAGCTTTCCTTAAATGTAGGCTATTACTTTTCCTAGTTTTTGTACCCCCTTGTAGCGTGCATACTTAGCTTTTCCTAGTTTCCACGCATGATTGAATTTCCATGCAACTCACATGATCTTGAATCCTATCTTATAGAGTGCATACAATGTTGTAGTGATACTGTTGTTACAAGACTATTTCCTCTTTAGGTCACTATGCTTAGGTTGAAGCCTTCTTCCTTATTTCCTTAGCTAATCTTTTATTGTAGTACTTAGGGAGGATCCTCTGATTCTTGCAAGGCTGCGAACTTATTACATCATTTACCCGGTGAAATTTTTTATGTTCTTTCTTATTTGTAATTATCCTTACTTACTTACCTTCATGCCCTTTTGCTCGTAGGGTAGCTTCTAAGATGATATTTTGATTGTCTTTCTAGTGGCACTCTCTTTTATATTCATAACATTCATACGGTACCTTTAACTACCCTAACTCCTATATTAATATTTCTAAAGATTACGATGTCATATCTGCAATACTGGATTCCCCATGTTGGGATTTAGTATGTTTATATTGCACGATCTATTGATTTGTCTATATCCCCTTGTTTAGTTGTAACTAGGCTCTTCCTGAATCAGTTGCTAACTACTCGTTGGTCCATTCTCATATCAATATTCTTCGTAATCTTTCTTGGGTTATTTCCTTTATCTTAACTTACCTCTCATATTGGCCCCTTATATATCAATAACATCCCAGAAAGGAACCCTTACTTCCTCTCCTTGACGTCGCGTTTGCATAATGTTCTGGAATCGTAGAATATCAGTAGGTTTTGGGTAAGTTCAATCTCATCCCTTTTCTCATTTTTTTATCGCATTCTTCCTTCACCATTCAAAAATTACTAAAACCACTTAATTCTGACTTAATGCCACACCATTCAATATTCCCCCTTTTAGAGGAGTACTAAGGTTTAGCGTTATGACGATCTACCAATAGATGTTTTACCTCTTCATCTTTGGCGTCTTCTCACATCATCAATGAACCTTCAAGGCTTCTAGTTCCTATCTTTGTAGTACTCATATCTAGCTATACTATTCTAGAGTGCACCAGTTGGGTGTCTCACGAGGAGATCTATTAGCACATTTTCAATATCCTTTGAAAATGTCAACTAATGCAAACAATCCATCCATCATTTTGGGTTACTCTAACCCCAGCGGGTCCCGATATCCCGCCCATCTCTTAAACCATTTATGTTAGCTCTCATAGGGAATAACTAAGATCGATGTGGCCAATTGTACATACCGCTATTATGTTGAAGGTAACTTAAAATTCTTATATCTCCCTTCCTGAATTATAGATAGTGTTCATCTTTACTAACTTGGTACCTTGTACCCTTCTTCACCTTGCTTCTTTTACTTGTTGAAACTTGTACTGTCTGATTCTCACGTCATTTTTCACTATATGGGTGGCTAAATATTCATGCCTTAGGGCTCCTTAATAAGAAGCTTACATGTCTTAGTACATACATGATCTGCTGAAGACCTTACATTTACTCATTATAAGCATCATACAGAATCAAGTTCCTTTGACTCAACTCTTCCGCAGCCACCTTCAATCTCTTACCATCTATCTTACTGAGTGTATATATCTTTATATTACAAATAAAATAGAATTTAGGAGTTTGAATTCTTACAACTGAGTTCCATACCACACAATCTAGAGTAAGAATAAAGAGTGACAGTCCTAAATTCCATATGGCCTCCTTCTTATAAGTGTGGTGCACAACACGCCCATAAGAAACACTCTACTAGACACGGATTGTAGACTCCCGAGGATAGAACTACTCTGATACCACTTTGTAACGACCCAAACTGATAGGCCGCGATGGGTACTCGGTACCTTACTCAATCAAGTACCAACATAACGTATCTTTCATATCATTCTATCATAGGTAAATGAACCGGAGTAAAGCATGAGGGAATACAAACTTATACATATGAAGTACGGGCCTATAAGGCCGGCATGATTCTTTATATACTCGAAACATAAGCCGACAAGGACATACAAGTATTCGTATACATGATATCTATCTACAAGCCTCTAAGAATACATAATATCATAAAGTTCGGGACAGGGCCCTGCCATACCGGTCAATATATGTCCAAATCATACTGATCAAATAGACAACTCCGGAGCAAGTGGAGTGCACCAACACCTTTTGCTGAGCCAAGCCGACTAGGAGAACTGTCAACCTGTCTTTCAGGACCTACGGGCATGAAACGCAACGTCGCCGAAAAATGGGACGTCAATACAAATAATGTATCAAGTATGTAAGGAAGGAAAAGTAGTATATAAAAGACATAAAATAAATATAGAGTAAGTACTCAACCTGTAAGTCTGAGTAGCTATGTGATCATAAAACATTTATAATGTCATGCATGTGCATGTAAATGTCATATCGTGCATAAGTATATGCGTACATATCATCATTAAGCATCTAAGGGTAACCCATCATATAATCTTGGCCTCCGTGGGCAAAATCATCGACGTATACCAACTGATCAGGTGGTGGTGCGTATATAACGGCATAACCTTTTTTCATACACCATATACATATACTATATATACGCCATCTGGTCATAGTTAAATATAATGTATATGAACGCAATGCATAATGATGTATGTCAATAAGATCTCTAAAAATATCATGAGACCCATGAATAAACGATATGATAATAGGACATATGGGAAATCAAGAACATAGGCAACCCTAGTACTTCTAAGAATAGAATCATTTGTGAAGCTTACGTGCTTGCTCGTTTCGTTGTATCAAATGGATCATGACAAAAGGAAAGAAGGGATAGCCTTAACATACCTGTATGATATCCTCCTTATTGCTCAACTAAGCTCGACACAATGTCTTGCATTACCAACAAGTGAAATGATATTGTTGTTAACTTATAATGTAGCACCATCGTATTTGGCTAGTCGTATGGCTTAAGGAAAATCGGGCAGAACCTCTCCTAATTTTAATACATCCCAAAGACCACTAAGGGTCTTCCACAGTCCAACAACAACAACTATAACTAACAAGAGCAACAACAACAATGTAATCCAATATGAGTTTCTCCGATTATCTTAACAATTATATTGAGCGGCAAGCTCGTTTTTACTCATAACAAGATATGAATTGAATCCAAATCTTATTTCATAAATTATCTTACAACCTTCAGAACATCGTACTTATATGTGCCATATTATTTCTAGTTTAAAACATCTATAAAATGCCTTCCAAAACAGTCCCATACGTCTAGCACCTTATTTTTTACCGTCAATCATTTATTTTTCATATTTTCTTCTTCAACCAACTTAATTAATACCTATAAAAGCTCAAAAACAGCATCCACAACTTTATCAAATTATTTCTCACAATTTTCAGCTACCACAAACCATATATTTTTCCACAAAAAAGCCCAAACAAAGAGACAACCATATCTCATATTCTTTCAAGTGCTATCTTATGGTTTTTCACTCAAACAACACAACCAACACAAGATAAGCCTTTGGAACAATCAAGAAGATGTTATACGTACCTTAGACATCATCTACAGCTCGAAACCCTATCTCAATTTTGTCACGACCCATGTTCGCCCTCCGTGAATTGTCGTGATGGCACCTAGTCTTTACGATTAGGTAAGCTTACCAATTTGAGGAAAAAACAAAATAAAAGATAAAACTAGCAAAAACTGTGAATAAAAGATGAATAAACATTTAAGATGTTGGCCGGCATATACAATTACACACTCTTAACTGAATCAACTCCCAAAACCCAAAATCTCATGAAATCACAAGTTATGGTTACTACTTAATGGTCTAACTCCGGAATGTCTAAGAAAAGGAAAATACATAAGGACTATAGCTAAACGAGAGAATAGAGAGGGATTCCTCGGTCTGCGGACGCGGCCGATATACCTCGAAATCTCTGGAGATCGCCTCGCATCACTGATAGTATGGCTGAACCGAAGAACCTGGATCTGCACGTGAAAAACATATGTAGGAAAGGGCATGAGTACACCACAGCGGTACCTAGTAAATGCCAAGCCTAACCTCGGTCGAGTAGTGACGAGGAAGATCAGAGCCCTACTGGCTATAGATGAAAATAAAGTTAAACACTATGGAATACAACAATATAATTAGAATACTAATAGTCTATAACGAATAAAAATCACAAAAGGAATCTAACTCAGCACATAAAATTAGCAACAGGGGATCTCCCGGGATATCATCCCGTAGTCCGAATCATAAATGTGCACGGGAAACTCCCAGAATACCAATCCGCAGTCCCAAAGTAAATATTCAACAGATGGAATCTACCAGGTGTTGTCCCGTAGTCCCAAACATAATATGCGGGGGGGTCTACCGGAATACCGATCCATAGTTCCAAAGTAAACATCCAGGGGGGATCTCCCGAGATATCGTCCCGTAGTCTCAAAGTAAACACACAACAATCTCAGAAGAATTTACAGTTCTATTCGAGAATTTAACAGGAAATTCTACTCTAACATGTTGCACAGAGTACAAGTAGGCAATTAAAGAAAGTAAGACAATTAATCACATAAGCCAGATTTTCCTAAACTAAGCTAGAGACTTCAAATACAAGTACTACTCAATTACAAGAAAATATAGATATTTACTTAATGAAAGCCTAATTTTTTTTCAACAATTAGCACGTGTACGCACTCGTCACCTCACGTACGCGGCACTCATATAACAACAATACCAAATCCTAAGGAAAGTTCCCCCACACAAGTTTACGCAAGCCACTTACCTCGCATCATCTCAATCAACACGAAATCAAGTCCCTGCCACGAGTACCCGACTCCAAATGGCCCAAATATATTCAAATTAATTGCATAATGTAAATATAACTTCAAGTAACTATTTTAACTAATTAATTCCAAGATAACACGCAAAACTAAGAGAAATCGCCCAAAAAATCCCCACGAAGCACATCCCGAAATTGGACAAAACTTAAAAATTCAGAACCCCCGACCACTCACGAACACACTCGAACAATAATCACCAAACTTCAATGTCAAAATCTCACTCAACTCCCAGATTTTCAATTGGGGAACTTTTTCTCCCATTTCACAACTTTTACCCCCAAATTCCTTAATTAGAAGTGGAAAACAACAATGGATTAATGTTCTAAGACCAAAATCAAGATAGAAATCATTACCCAATGTTTCTCCTTCAAAACCCCTTGAGAAATCGCCCTCAACCGAGCTCCAAATCATTTTTCCAACTTATGAACTCAAACCCTCAAAATTTTCATATTTCTGCCCATCGATTTCTGCATATGCGGTCATGGGAGCGCATCTGCGGTCCTGCACCTGTGGAAAAGGCATCGCATGTGCAAAATTCACTTAACGGACTAGGTCCACATCTGCGATCACTTAACCGCATCTGCGATGTGCGGTAACCTAGCTGCACCTGCGATTCTTGCAGCCTTGGCTTATTCCTGCTTCAGCAATTACCAAGCCGCTTCTACGGCGCCGCACATGCAGTCCCTCACACGCAGGTGGGGTTATGACAGGTTCAGCAACCTTATATTTTGCCTAAGTCAAATTCCAATCCGTTAAGCATCGGAAACTCACCCGAGGCACGCGAGACCTTAACCTAACATGCCAACTAATCCTAAAATTTCATACGAACCCATTCAAACTCTCAGATCGCATTCAACCATGCTAAATCCCCGAATCACCCCCCAATCTAACCTAATGAACTAGAATTTTCAAGAATCCTACACCCGATGATAAAACCAACCAAACCAAGTCTGATTGACCACAAAATATGCACACAAGTCACGTTCAACACTACGGAGCTATTCTAACTTTCAGAATCGGATTCCGACCCGATATCAAAATTTCACTATCAAACCGAAAACTTCACAAAATTTAACCTTCGGTATTTCAAGCCTAAATAAGCTACATACCTCCAAAACACAATCCGAACACGCCCCTAAGCCCGAAATCATCCAATGAAGCTAACGGAATCGACGATATTCCATTTTGTGGGTGTCTTCATACTGCTCCGGCTACGGTCCAAATTCTAAAGCTTAAGCTCTCATTGAGAGACTAAGTGTCCCAAAACACTCCAAAACTCAAAATGAATCTTCCCGACAACTCACAATAGCAAAAATTAATACAGGGAATGCAGATAATAGGGATCAGGGCATTAATTCTTAAAATGACTGGCCGGGTCGTTACATCCTCCCCCTCTAAAACATTCATTCATCCTCGAACGAGCATAGAGATATACCTAAAGTAGTGAAAAGATGAGGGTAACGGCTGCGCATATCCTGCTCGATCTCCCAAGTCACCTCCTCGGTCGGCTGGCCCCGTCATTGAACCTTCACTAATGCAATGCCCTTTGACCTCAGCTTCCAAACCTGCACGTCCAATATCGCCACTCGCTCCTGAATATAAGATAGATCCTTGTCCAACTGAACTGAACTGAAATCTAACACGTGCGATGGATCACTATGATACTTCAGAGCATCGAAACATGAAATATCGAATGAAATCCTACCAAACTAGGAGGTAATGAAAACTCATAAGCAACATCCCCAACATCTCATAATATCTCAAAAGGACCAATAAACCTCGGACTCAATTTCCCTTTCTTCCCAAATCTCATAACGCCATTTATAGGCGAAACCCGAAGCAAGACCCGCTCTCCAACCATATAGGAAACATCACGAACCTTCCGATCCACATAACTCTTCTGTCTGGACTAAGCTGTGTGAAGTCTATCCTGAATCACCTTAACCTTCTCCAAGGAGTCCTATACCAAGTCTGTGCCCAATAATCTAGCCTCACTCGGCTCAAACCAGCCAACTGGGGATCTACATCGCCTACTATACAAAGACTCATACGGTGCCATCTGAATGTGGGACTGATAACCTTTGTTGTAGGAAAACTCCGACAGTAGTAACGACTAATCCCAAGAACCTCCAAACTCCATCACACACGCACAGAGCATATCCTCAAAAATCTGAATAGTGCGCTAGGACTATCCTTCCGTCTGGGTTGAAATATTATGCTCAACTCCACCCGAGTACCTAACTCATGTTGTACGGCCCTCCAGAACCGAGATGTGAACTGAGTGCCTCTGTCAGATGTGATAGAAATTGGAATACCATACAGAAGAAAAATCTTTGGGATATAAATCACCGCCAAATGCTCCGAAGAATAGGTAGTACACATAGGAATGAAGTACGTGGACTTGGTCAGCTAATCCACAATCACCCAAATGGCATCGAACTTCTTCAAAGTCTGTGGGAGTCCAACTACGAAGTCCATGGTGATCCGCTCCCACTTCCATTCTGGAATCTCTATCTGCTGAAGAAAACCACCCGGTCTCTGGTGCTCTTACTTTACCTGTCGTCAATTGAGGCACCAAGCTACAAACCCAACTATATCCTTCTTCATCTGCCTCCACCAATAGTGCTGTCTCAAATCCTGGTACATCTTCGCAACACCCGGATTGATGGAATACCGCGAACTATGGGCCTCCTATAGAATCAACTCCCGAAGCCCATGAACATTGGGTACACATATCCGACGCAGCATCATCAACACCCTGTCATCACTAATAGTCACATCTGGGGCACCATGCAGAACCTTGTCCTTAACGACAAGCAAATGAGGGTCACCATACTGACACTCTCTAATACGATCAAATAAGGAAGACTGGGAAATCACACAAGCTAGAATCTGACTGGGCTCCGAAAGACCCAATCTCACAAACTGGCGGGCTAAGGCCTGAATATCCATTGCCATAGGCCTCTCCACTGCTGGCAGATAAGCCAAACTCCCCAAACTCTCTATCCGATGACTCAAAGCATCGTCCACCACATTAGCCTTGCACGGGTGATACAAGATAGTGATATCATAGTCCTTCAGCAACTCTAACCACCTCCTCTTGCACAAATTAAGGTCCATCTACTTGAATAGGTGATGCAAATCGAGTGATCAGTGTAGATCTCACAAGGAACACCGTACAAATAATGACGCCAGATCTTCAAGGCATGAACAATAGCAGCTATCATGGACAAGATAATTCTTCTCATGTACCTTCAATTGTCTGGACGCATAGGCAATTACCCTAACGTCCTACAACAATACCGCTCCAAGGCCAATCCTCGAGGCATCACAATAGATAGTATAAGACCTCAAACCTGTAGGCAATATCAATACTGGGGCTGTAGTCAAAGTTATCTTGAGCTTTTGGAAGCTCGCCTCACACTCTTCCATCCACTGGAACGGACCACCCTTCTAGGTCAGACTGGTCATAGGTGTTGTAATAGATGAAAATCCCTCAATAAATTGACAATAATAACCCGCCAAGCCAAGAAAAGTATGGATCTTTATAGCTGAGGATGGCCAAGGCCAACTCTGCACTGCTTCCACTTTCTTCGAATCCACATTTATTCCCTCGCTCGACACCACATGACACAATAATGCCATGGAATCCAACCAAAACTCATATCTCGAAAACTTTGCATATAACTTCTTTTCTCTCAAGGTCTAAAGCACTATCCTCAGGTGTTGTTCATGATCCTCCCGACTTCGGGAGTATATCAAAATATCATCAATAAAGACAATAATGAACGAGGCATGATATGGTCGGAACACATTGTGTATCAAATGCATGAAGGCTACTGGGGAATTGGTCAACCCAAATGACATAACAAGGAACTCATAATGACCATACCGAGTCCTCAAAGTGGTCTTCGAGATATCTGGCTCCTGAATCTTCAACTATTGGTAACCTGAATGCAAGTCAATCTCAGAAAACACTCGTGCACCCTATAACTGTCAAACAGATCATCAATATGAGGCAAAAGATTTCGGTTCTTCATTGTAACTTTGTTCAACTAGTGATAATCAATGCACATACGCATAGAACCATCCTTCTTCTTAACAAACAAGATAGGAGCACCTTACGGTGATACACTGGGCCTAATAAAACCCTTATCAAGAAATTCCTGTAACCGATCCTTCAACTCCTTCAACTCAGAAGGAGCCATACGATACGGAGGAATAAAAATGGGCTGAGTGCCCAGCAATAGATCAATGCCAAAATCAATATCTCTATCAGGCGAAAATGCCCGGAAGATCAATTGGAAACACATCAAAGAAATCTCGTACTAATGGGACTGAATTGACTGTAGGAATATTAATACTGACATCTCTCATATAAGCTAGATACGCGTCACACCCCTTCTCAACCATTCATTGATCCTTAAGATATAAGATAACTCTACTAGGAGTATGATCTAAGGTACCCCTCCACTCCACTCGCGATACAACTGGCATAGCCAGTGTTACGGTTTTGGTGTGACAATTAAGAACAGCATAATGGGGCGATAACCAGTCCATGCCCAAGATACCATCAAAATCTACCATACTGAGCAACAATATATTGGCTCTGGTCTCAAAACCACTAAGAGCAATTAAATATGACCAATAAATACGGTCCATAACAAGAGAATCTCCCACGAGAATAGAAACATAAATAGGGGAATCCAAAGAATCCCGAGATACGCCCAAATGCGGGGAAAAATAAGAGGACATATAAGAATAAGTGGAGCCTGGATCGAATAGAAATGATGCATCTCTATGACTAACCAAGACAATACCTGTGATGACAGAATCGGAGGCAACAACCTCAGTATGGGCAGGAAGGGCATAATATCTGGCATGGCCTCCCCCTCTCTACCTCCTCGGCCTACACCTCTAGCTAGCTGGGCAGGTGGGGTAGCAACTGGTGTTGTAATCATAGCTTGGGAACTCTCCGAGGCACGCTGTGGCTGAGAAGTCTGTGGGAGTGCACCCCTCCTAAATCTGGGAAGATCCCATACCATATGGCGTGTGTTACCATACTCAAAATAAGCTCTATGAGGACATAGTGGTTGTGATTGGCTCGGGCCAGGTCTGCTGGAAAAACCACTAAAAACACCTCGTACAGGAGGCGCACTAGATACAGGAGGTGCATAATTAGGCTCCTGAGGTCTAGGAGGAGCTGGAATACCACTCGCTGCTGGAAAAACTAAATGAATAAGGCGACTCATATAACTCCTACCGTGACGAGTTTCAGTTTCACTGGCACTATAATAATAGCCTGAATCTCGAGACCTCTTGGCCTGTCTCTCCTCTCTGTCCCTAGCATGTATAACCTCTACTCTCCTAGCAATGCTCACCACCTACTGATAAGAAATATTCATCTCCAACTCCAAAGCCATGCTATATCTGATTCTGGGAAAGGGCCCCTCAATAAACCGGAAAACTCACTAACAAACTCTAGAAACCAAGGCTGGTCCATGCCTAGCCAAGTCAGTGAAATGGACAGCATACTCCGAGACAATCATAGTGCCCTGGCGCAAATGCTCAAAATTTGTGCCCCATGCATCCCAGAGGCTCTCAGAGATAAACTCTCTCAAGAACATATCTAAAAACTGAGTCCAAGTAAGGGAAGCTGCCTCAGTTGGACTATCCAACTCAAAAGTACGCCACCACTGATAGGCTGCTCCTCGAAGCTGGAAGGCATTTAAAGAAACCCCACTTGATCTTGATATACCTATAGTACGGAGGATACGGTAGCACTACTCCATAAATCCCAGGGCATCATATGATTCTAAACCACTGAATACAGGATGCTTGTTAAAACTTATAAATTCAGATCCCCCAATCACTCACGAACATAATCGAACAAAAATCACCAAAATCCGACGCCAAAATCTCACACAAATCTCGGATTTTTAATTGGGGAACTTTTTCTCCCATTTCACAACTTTTACCCCCAAATTCCTTAATTAGAAGAGGAAAATAACAATGGATTAATGTTCTAACATCAAAATCAAGATAGAAATCGTTACCCAATGCTTCTCCTTCAAAACCCCTCGAGAAATCGCCCTCAACCGAGCTCTAAATCGTTTTTCCAACTTATGAACTCAAACCCTCAAAATTTCATATTTCTGCCCAGCGATTTCCGCATATATGGTCAATGGGAGCGCACCTGTAGTCCCAAACCTATGAATAAAAGTATCGTTGGTGCGAAATTCACCTAACGGGTTGGGTCCACGTCTGCGGTCACTTAATTGCATTTTCGGTCTCCCAGTAGCACATGCAGTTCATGGAGCCTTAGCCTATTCTAGCTTCTACGATCACCAAGCCACTTTTGCAGCGTCGCACCTATGGTCCTTCACACGCAGGTTCGGTTATGATAAGTTCAAGAACCTCAGATTTTGCTTAAGTCCAAATTCTAATCCGTTAAGCATCTGAAACTCACCCGAGGCCCCCGGGACCTCAACCAAACATGTCAACCAATCCTAAAACATCATAAGAACCCATTTCAACTCTCAAATCGCATCCAACAATGCTAAATCCATGAATCACCCTCCAATCCAGCCTAATGAACTAGAATTTTCAAGAATCCTACACCCGATGATAAAACCAACAAAACCAAGTCCGATTGACCCCAAAATTTGCAGACAAGTCACGTTCAACACTACGGAGCTATTCTAACATTCGTAATCATATTCCGACCCCGATATCAAAATTTCACTATACAACCAAAAACTTCAAAAAAATTAACCTTCGGTATTTCAAGCCTAAATAAGCTACAGACCTCCAAAACACAATCCGAATACGCCCCTAAGCCTAGAACCACCCAACGGAGCTAATGAAACTAATGAAATTCCATTCCGAGGCCGTCTTCATACTGGTTCGAGTACAGTCCAAATTCTAAAGCTTAAGCTCTCATTGAGGGACTAAGTTTCCCGAAATACTCTAAAACTCAAAACAAATCTTCCCAACAACTCACAATAGTAGAAATGACTACATGGAATACATTTAATAGAGGATTTAAAACGACCGGACAAGTCATTACAAACTTAGATCAGAATAGCCCTCAATCACACCACAACATCATAAAAGCATTCTTTTGTACTCTTTAACACCTTTGATAATGATTTGGGTTGATTTCCCTTTAGTTTGGTTATTGGGATCTTAGACCAGCTCTTAGAGAACATTGAGAGTGTTTTGGTGTACGTTTTCTATGTATAATGATGAGATATACAAGGGAGAAGATAACTTATAATCCCACCGCCTCAATTCTCCAAGCATGTAGGTAAGTTGCCTGCTTGGCAGCTTGAGCGATGCAACTTCAGATGTTTGTATCTCTCTAATCCAATATCGTATTGACAAATGGTTTGTAGCATTGAAAACTAGACACATAGGGATTTAATTACATATAAACATATCCATGTAACTCTCAATATGTTGGGAGAAAATTACATTGCAACCTGGCCTATAAAACTGCCAGTTTCTTTGAAGTGCAGCGACGTGACTTGGTGACCCTACTTTATAAACATATTTCTCTACCACGATGTCGTATGAATAAATGGTTTGGACCATTTAAAATCAGGTTCCAAGACCTTCATGTTGGTATATAATATTTCCCAAAAATATTTCATATAACATATAGAATGTATTGCTCAAAATGCTTCATTACAAGGCAAATCCTTTGTCAGTTTTTTCGCAACTTAAATTCGATTTTTCCCAAACTTTATATTTCATATCCAAACATCATATATAGTAATATCATAACTTTAAACTCATTTAAATTATGATTAACAAGTCTCATATTCATCTTAACTTAAGACTTCAATAAACATTTCTTATCCTTGTAGAAGGATTTCGTGCTTACATCAAAGGACTTACGACATACTTTCACGTATAAAAATATGGGGTGTAACATTATTGGTCTCCCAGAAACAAAACCACTTTGATTTTTATAAATTAAGCCCCCTTAAAATAGGATTCAATCTATAAGCCATAATCTTAGAGATAATTTTATTAATATATTTACTAAGGTTAATTGGTCTCAATTCTGCAGAGCTAGTGGGAGAATCAATTTTGGGAATTAATGTGAGACAAGTATATGTGTAAAATTTGGTTAAAGATCTACCAGAGAAGTACTATTTTAACAAAAGTAGTAATATCACTTTTAATAATATTCCAACAGGTTTGAAAGAACATACCATTGTACCCATTATGTCCTGGGGAGTATCCTTGCTCATGTTGAATACTGCTTGCTTGATTTCTTCCTCATCGGGCATACTGGTCAACATAAGATTGTCTTGTGCAGTAATGATTTGTGGTATGAAATCTAGAATATTGTAGTTTCCTTCGATGAGATTCAAATTGAAGTGCTTCCTGTAGTATTTGACAGCAGCCTTTGCCACCTTCTTATCTCCTTGCACCCATTAGCCTCTATGATTTTTGATTCTTTGTATGTGTAGTTTCCTTCTTCTACTTCTCAAAACACTTCTGCCACCATCTTTAAACTATTGAAGCTTTGTTTTCTGTTTCAGCATAGAATCATGCATGTTGAGCCATCTAGTATATTGAGCATACCCCTTGTTCAAATCTTCTCTTCCCTGTTCAGTGTTATATATAATGCCCAGTTCCTCTAAATTTTCAATATTAGCTTCCCATCCCTGCACCTGTTCTTGGATATCACTAATTTGTTGTTTGGACCATATACTTAGAACCTTGCTAAGACTTTTCATTTTTGTTTGTAACCTCCACGTAGCAATGCCCCTCACTTCTTCATTCCAAGATAAATGTATTATTTCCAGAAAATCAGGTTGATTAACCTAGAAATTCATAAATTTGAAGTATTTGATGTGAGCCTAGTTCAAGTTTTGACATTTAAGCAGAAGTAGTCTATGATCAGACCCAGACCTAGATAGATATTTAGCACAATTGCTTTGACAATTCTAGGCCCAATCATCATTGATGAGAATTATATCTAACCTCTTCCATATTCTCTTACTTGGTCTCCAATAGTTGCACCAAATGTATTTAGGACCTGTAAAGCCAATATCACTTAGTCCACAAGCCTCCATGCAATTTATAAACTCCATACTTTTTGACATTCTATGTGGCAACCCACCCAGCTTCTCATCCGGATTTATAATAATATTAAAATCTCCTTTTATACACCAAGGACCCCTAATTTGTATGGAGGTTGCCAATATTATCCCAAAGTTCTTCCCTTTCCACTGGAGTGCATTTAGCATACACAACCATCACAAAGGTACCAATTTCACTTGGAGTATCTTTCGTATTTAATATGAGTAGTTGATCAGTGTTAGCAATACAAATGGTGTGATCCAAGCCCTTCCAGAAAAACCATATTTGACCATTCGAGTTAGTCATATAGTGTTGGAATCCTAGGTATCTTTTGTAACCTTCAATCTTGTTCATATTCATAAATGGCTCATATGTAGAAACAAAAGCCACTTTATTAAAGTTGAAAAGGTTTTTGAGTCTAAAGTATGATTTCTTGAGACCTTATACCCCTAATATTCCAAATATTGCTTTTCATTTCTTCTAGATTTGGATATGGACTTAGGTTTATTATTTTTTCTTTTTTTTTCTTGATTTTTCTTCTTAATCTAGATGAAACATCATCAATACTTCCTTGAATTTGTATGTAGTCAGGATCATTAGGGTCATTGGGAACATTGTTCTGCTGTATCTGTAATCTTTAGAGATAATACTTAAAAGATTAAAATGTCTCTAAAACCTTCTTCCTCTGAATTGTTGATTGTTCATCATGTTGTGAGTATTGGAGTTTTCCTTCATAAGTTCTTTAGTATAGTTCTTAGTAGTATCCTTGTTCCATGTTTTCTTATTCTGAGTATCACCATTTTCAGTAGTATTTTTCCCAAATTCACCATTTACCTCAGGATTGGCATTACCTGTCTGTTTTGGATTGATGCCACACATCAGTTCCACAAAAATTTCAATTCCTTCCTGGTTCTTGATAACTGAAGGTAGACTAGGAGAACTAACTATTTTAGCATCCATAGAATCCCCTTTTTGATGGTCTTGTTTTTTGTTAGTATCCTCAGAATGAATATCATTCTCTTCCTGCACTTCCACTAAGTTACTAATATGAGTTTCTTCTGTTGACACTCCATTTTACTGTTCTTTGTTTTCTGCCTCTATTTTTTCTCTATTATTATTCTTATTTGTGACTGAAAATTGGGCACTTTGTCGTCTGTCTTGGTCTCCTCGGTATTGTTACCATTATTAACTTCTACCTTCTTTTATTTCTCTTTGTATTTTCTGGAGATAGTCTTAAACACTATCTTGTATTCTTTTTGGTCATCTTTTTTAATTTCTTTTTTCCACTCTTTTTTTCCTTATTCCTTTGCTTATCCCGATGCTAATTTTGTGGCTCATGAAGTTTTTTTACCTCCTTGAGAGTACTGTATTGTTGTTCTCTTCACTTCCTTGAATCTTTCCATTTTTCACTGTTTTTGATGACTTATGCTTTACTGATTTTTTGAGATTGACCTATGAGTGCATCTTCCTTCTCCTTTCTAGATCTTACCAGTTTGTCATTAGTCTCGTTCAGCATAACACTGCCATTTCGAGTGCCCTTCACTTCATCTTATTTGTTCTGAGTTGTCTCTTTAGCAGACTTTTATTTTTCTTCATTGGAGGCAACATTTTTCTTCTCCAATGCTTTGCGATTGATCATATTGTGTCCTAATTTTTTGAAGTGTTTGCAGTATTTAGGAATACCCTCATATTCTAATTTTTGAGTATAGCCTTTTAGAGGAGATTCATCATATTCTTGCCCAACAAAACAGAGTCAGGTAGCGGTTTTAGCAAATCAACTTCAACTCTGATTTTTGCCATACTCGGCCTAGTTCTCCCAAATGTAGTTGCATCTAAGGCTAGAGGTATACCAACATATCTTAAGATTTGTTTCATGTAATATCAATCATGCATGTGAAAAGGAAGACCCGGTAGCAGGATTAATGCCAAAGCGATAGGGAGGTCCTCTTCCGGTTTGAAATCTGGTGACCAATTTTGAAGCCATATTTGCATACCCTCTATTTAAACAACCCTCTTAAACCATATAGTTTTGAATTCGTCTTCATTGTAAATATCGGCAAAAACATTATAGTTTTTGTAGGCACCAATTTTAGCAGCACCCTTCAAAGTAATCAATTCTTTGAATATAGACCTAAGTCTATCGATTTGGGGACGGGGTTTAAGAAATCGGCCCACAATAGTGTACTTAAAGGATTCTGTCATAATGCCATAGTAATCTTTGGCCTTCAATATCACAGCTGGTATCCCATTGTGCGTCATTTGTCTAGCAATGACTTTCTTTGTTCGGTCGGGTAGGGTTCTATGTTGAAGATGAAGGAGCAGTGACCCTCGTAGCATAAAACTGTTTTTCTTCAATTGTTTCATTGTTAAGCTTCGTAGCTGCTGGTGGGGTCTACTTAATTTCAATCCCACTAGGGTATCTGAATTAATTTGAAAGTGTTCTTGTGATTCTGGTGCTCATTCTATGAACCAAACGACCCTTAATGAACTGATTTACGACTATTTGCATTGTATTCTACAATGCCTTTTGTGGACAGCTAATTGACAATTTCAGTCAAAGCACATATATGTTCGTGAGACGTTTCAGTATATACGATTTTGACATGATTTCATAACTGCAACAATACTACATATGTAAACACTTGGAAGTTTCATTGACCAATCATGTGGAATAATATAAAGCAAATAATTACTTAGTAACGTATTCAGTTAACACCCACAATTAATTAATTAAGGCTAAAAGGCTTATACCAGTTTGAAGAAAGCTTATAAATGAAAAATATAACAAAAAAAGATGGTATGAACCAATGCAAAAGAATATGAAAAATATAATTGTAAAAGATTTTTTCAAAAATTAATGGCGGGTCTACGTAGTTCGTGTCGGGTGCTGAAGCACCCATTGACGCTGGCGTGAACTATGTAATGTTATATTAGAAAACATACTAAATGTTATAAAGTAAAAGCAATTTAGTAAAACATGAACAACAAATATAGATAGAGAGAAGGAAGAGATTTTCTTCTTCAATTATGTGTATTTTTCTATCTATTACAAGACCTTTATATAGGCATAAAAAGTGAAAAAAATATGTCATGGAATATGTAATTTATCATACAAAATATGTCATTGAATATGTCATTAAGCATTTGAGATGAAGATTTTAGAAGAAGAGTAGACATCCACCACAATTTGATATTTATCATAACACTTCCCCCGTTGGATGTCCATAAATAATGTGCCTAATTAAAACCTTACTAAAAAAAATCCTATGGGAAAAAATCCTAGTGAAGGAAAAATAGTACACATGTTTGAAATACGTCTTTTGGTTGCCTCGTTAAAAACCTTGCAAGGAAAATCGAGTGGGACAAAATCTTGTAAGGGAAACAGAGTACAATGCATATTAACTCCCCCTGATGAGAGCATCAATTTACATCCTTGATCATTCACATCCCAATCTTGTACACTAATTTCTTGAAGGTTGACGTCGGTAGAGATTTGGTGAACAAATCAGACATATTTTCACTTGAACGAATCTATTGCACGTTGATATCACTGTTCTTTTGAACATCATGTATGAAAAATAACAGTGGTGAAATGTGCTTTGCCCTAGCTCCTTTTTATGAATCCTCCATTCAATTGGGTTATGCATGTTGTATTGTCTTCATACAAAATTGTGGGTAGTTTGCAACACTTCAAACCACATTTGTCCCGAATAAGATGTATTATAGGCCTCATTTCTCGAATTTCTTTATGAATAGCAATTATCTCAGTATGATTAGATGAAGTAGCCATGATTGATTGATTAGTCGATCACCAAGATATGACAATGCCTCCACATGTAAACACATAGTATGTTTGTGATCAAGCCTTGTATGTGTCAGATAAATACCCCGCATCGGCATAACCAACAAGATCGGAATTTCCATCATTGCCATAAAATAAGCTCACATTGGTATTCCCTTTTAGATAATACAATATGTGTTTGATTTCACTGCAATGTCTCCTTGTAGGAGCAGAGATATATCTTGCTATGACATTAACTGAAAACGTTATGTCACGCCTTGTTGTATTAACAAGATACATTAGTGCATCAATTGCACTAAGATATGGTACTTCAGGACCAAGAAGTTCTTTATTATTTTCATAAGGTTGGAATGGATCTAATTTATATCAAGTGATCACACAACCATCGGGGTACTCAATGGATATACTTTATCCATATAGAATCGCTTTAAAAAAAATTCACTGTATGTTGATTGATGGACAAAAAATTTATCTTTCATATATTGTGACGACACAAAGGGTCATCACCTGTTTTCCTCATCAGTTTTGTGCTTTCGAGGCCTTGAAACCCTCATTTTCTATTGCCTCAATTTGTGTGTGCAGTCCGGGCGCATAGCCGAAAAATTTCTATGTTGAAATATGTGAATTCTGTGGAAAATTTAAAGAATTTTGATATTAATATGATTATAGTTGACTTTGGTCAACATTTTTGGTAAACAGACCCGGGCCCGAGATTAGACGGTCCCGGAAGGTCCGTAGAAAATATGGGACTCGAGCATGTGCCAGGAGTCAAAATCCGAGGTCTGGAACTTGAGTAAAAGAATTTTTCTATTAAATTGTTTTTCCGAAACTATTAGGGAAAATTAGAATTAAAATTTATTAAAAGACTATGGTATCGGGGTCGTATTTTGGTTCCGACACCCAGTACAAGTCTTATATATTGTTTAAGCGCTTCCTGTAAAGTTTGGTCGAAATCGGATGTCGTTTGACGTGTTTCGGACCTAAATGTCTAAAGTTGGAAGTTTATGAATTTTGAGAGGAGAATCATGAGTTTTGAGGCTTGATTCTATGTAAATGATGTTATTTTGGCGATTTGATCGCGCGAGCAAGTTCGTATGATGTTCTTGAGTCAGTGTGAATACTTGGTTTGGAGCCCCGAGGGTTCAGGAGTATTTCGGTGGTGTGTCGGGGTGGTTTTTCACTTAGAAGCATAGCAGATTTTCTTCAGTTGTTGCAGACCGGATTTGTTCTTTGCGAACACGGCCCCAGGCTCGCGTTCGCAGTGTCTTGTTATCTCCTCCATTGCGTTCGCGTTCAGGCCGTCGCGATCGCGTTAGTCTATTCTGTTCTCTATCGCGTTTGCGTCCCTTTGCACGCGTTCGCGTCCCTTTGCACGCGTTCGCGTAGGCCAATCTTGGACCCCCCAGTACTTCTTCTACGCGTTCGCGTTCCTGATCCACGCGTTCGCAATCCATCCAGTTACCCTTCGCGAACGCGGCCCCTCTCCCGCGAACGCGAAGGGTAATTTTGCCCAGCGAATTTTTAAGACTAAAAATAGAACCAGTGACGGGAATTCTTCACTTTTTATCACGAGCCCTCTTCTCTCCCAAGCCCTAGGAAGACATTAAAGC
>MU704991.1:118128-130695 GCA_026770625.1 Nicotiana glauca
TAAAGTGAATTATAAGATAAGTAAAGTAAGGGAAAAGGAAACGTTGTTGATTATTACCTTGCCGGGACGTAAGTATTTAATGTATTCTCCCTTGCCGGGATTGAGCTGTTAATTGTAGTCCCTTGCCGGGATATTTGCTATGAATTTGTCTGTTGTGTGTCCCTTCATTGTGACTGTTGCTTGGGGACTCAGACTGTTAAATGATATTGAGGAGCGATTTGCACGCCGCAACAAATGACACAGAGGATCGGGTTGCGCGCCGTAATAATGATAACTGACAAATAATATGGAGCGGGTTGCACGCCGCAATAATGGTAATTATGGAGCGGGTTTCACGCCGCAACAATGGTAATTATGGAGCGGGTTGCTCGGCGCAACTGTAGTATTATGGAACGGGTTGCACGCCGCAACAGTTGTTGATATCTGTGGTTATGTCTGAATATTGACTTTTTGTTTCATTGTGGACTTTAAGCTGATTGGTTGTTACTCTGGATTATTGCTAATTGTATTTTCCCATAGCATGTTTCCCCCTCCCATATTGTTAATTACTTGGTATTCGATTTCCGCTGTATATTTATAACTGCACAGGTTTATGTGGTGTCCAGTCTAGCCTCGTCACTACTTCGCCGGGGTTAGGCTAGACACTTACCAGCACATGGGGTCGGTTGTGCTGATACTACACTTCTGTGCATTTTTGCACAGGTCCAGGTTTTGAGCAGCAGCAGCAGCAGTAGTTTGGGAGCAGGATTTTATTATCACGAGACTGAGGTAGTCTTGCAGGCGTCCGCAGGCCCGGCGTCTCTTCTTATATTTTTTTTATTTATACTGTTGCCTCATTATTTCGAGACAGACAGCTGTTATATTTTTTTCAGACCTTTATATGTAGTTTATTCTTAGTGGTTCGTGAGTATGTGACACCAAATCTTGGGTAGAGAATATTGTTGAGCATTTCGTATTTATTTCACACTTATAAAAATTAGACTTCCGCAATTATTGTTCTTATTATTAATGATGCTATAAATTGATAACAGAATGGTTTTACTAATGGAAACGGTAAGTGAGTTGGCTTGCCTAGCTACCACGAGTAGGCGCCATCACGATCCCGATGGTGGGAAATTCGGGTCGTGACATATACTCAATTTGTAGACCAAGATGAAATTTTATCTTTCTAAGATCTTTCATTTCAAATTCTTTCTTCAAATAGTCTACTGCTTTAGGAAGCTCCCCAGGAGTTCTAATGATATTTCAATCATCAACATACATAGAGATTATAACAAATTCAAATCCAGATCCTTTTATAAAGATACAAGGACAAATTGGATCATTCTTGTACCATTCTTTCAATAGGTACTCACACAGGCGATTATACCACATGCTCCCTGATTGTTTCAATCCGTATAAGGATTTTTAAAGCTTATTTAATAAATTTTTTGGAAACATTAATATGTTTCAGAACAATTTTAATCCTTCAATGATTTCCATTATACGCATTTCAAGTTTTCATGTATTTCCAGAATAAAACCTGAAATGACTATATCCACCATGAGAGAACATGTCTTCATATAATCAATGTGAGGATATTTACTAATTTTCTTGTGCCATAAATCGTCTTTATGTCTATCGACTTGAATTTTTCGCACAAGAACACATTTATAGCTCAATTGACTTTATACTTTCAGGTGTTGAACTATCCGTCGAACTTCACATTTTTCAAGTGAAGTCAATTTTTATTGCGCATTTTTTATTTGGCTAATAATTTATCTGTTCAAATTTCATGACAGATTTGAGCTCAAGATCCTCATCAATATTAATAATATTGAGCGCTACATTATATCAACAATATCGTCAATGATCATTTTTCATCAGTTCCATCATCAATCAATAAAGACATAACTTATCGAGATCTCATTATTTTCAGTTACCTGAGCCTATTCCATGAGGTCTTATAAAGTGTTATATCATGGTGCTCTTATAAAGCACTTGCCTCCTTATTACGACCATCTTGAACATTTGCCCCTCTCCTTCTTCAAGGAATTTTATCTTGGGAACCGATTAGTCTGTTACGTTTCATGTGTGCCATAGACTATGTCCCTCATGGACTTTATTCTATTTGGAGCATTAGCAGCTGAAATATGACATTTAGCTTTGGGTCAGCAAATGCGTCTGCCAATAATTTATACATTAATTATTACTTGTACTTCAAGTTCATATTTTCTTGTACGAGGATCTATATGTATTCATAATAATTCATATCACGTATCACTTTCTCAACTGTCCATTTTCTCCCCTAATATTGGAATTACCAACACATTTCCCAACTTTCTTTGGGAACTCATCTCTGTGCATTGTGGTGGCATAATTAAATCATATAGCACATCCATATTTCTATATAGAAATTATTTGATTCCTGACCCTGAACCGATTGTGATAAGGAGAAATTTTCATAACTTGGCTAGATGCGTACAAGTGTTGTTGTATATTAAATAATACATCTCATACCAAATTTCGTTTTTGGGAGTTTTGTTCTCATAACCAATGATTTAGTTATAATTAGAGGCATACAATTTCTGCTAAACCAACTCGGATTTAAACTAGTATTATCAAGATAAATCATCATAACTTATATTCTGGAATTGTGCTCTAATAATTTGAGCAAGCAATTTTGCAAAAGCCAAACTGCAAGTTGATAACAAATGCACATGTGACCATAGAATAGATGCATCTATTAAAATCATTTAATAATAAACGGTCCACATGATAGGTAACTGGGCCCATATATTTATCACCTTTTATTCGTTCCAAAAATCAAGAGATTCAATCCCAACCTTAACTGGTATATCATGAGAATAAGCAGCACAAGAGAATTCTTGAAGAATCTTTTATTCGTCGATATATGCCAATGTAATTCTCAATTAATTTTTCGCGTCATAATTGAACCGGGATGGTCAACCGGTCATGCCAACTAATAAGTATTTTAGTAAACCTCTAGTTTACTTGTGGCATATGATTCCAGCATCATGCTTATATTTGAGTAGTACAAATAGAAAGAAGATCGGGTAACTTTTCATATTTACCCGGTATAATTATAGAAATAAGAAGATATTCAATCTTACTTTCATTTATAGTCTCAATATGCCAACCACTTTGATTTATACATTTGAAATTCAAAAAGTTTCTTTTTGAGACTTCATAATATCAATGTCTTGAATAATTTTATTCATTCGGATAGTAACAAATTAGTTTTTTCCGGAGCTCTTAATAACTTTTGTACTACAAGATCTTTTATCATACCATTCATATGGTAAATGTCTCCTTCACTGAGAAAAGTATATCATAATAAATTATTTTGGTCAAAATTATCATAAGCAGAATCATTTCTTGCTTTAATTTTTCCTTTAATAACTTTGTAAGGTATGACAAAATAATTTTTGGTGTACCACATGTACGCGACCAATGATATATTCATGTAACAACACAATAATATTTATTCTCTTTATTTCACTCAAATCTCTCTTAGAGGTGCGTTGTGTGATATTCATCTAATCATGAATTGCATGTCTTTATTGTTTTATCACATACTGCCACATTCACCCTTAGGAATGGGTCTGCATTCTCAATGATTATCACAAGTCACATTCTCTTCAAGGAATGGATCATAATTAGCGATGTGCTTCATACCAATTTGATGGTAAACATTGTCTTTACATTTTGAAGGACGTCTTTTAAGAACCCTTGTTGTTTTTCTTTTATAATCATTGTGATGATTATTATTAGTTGGAATGCTCATGTTCATTGTTCAACCACTTATCTTCATTTAGATTTATTATGCACTGCTACCACGTTCACTTCAAGAATGGAGCTAATCAAGTGGGACAATCTCCGTGCCTTTTCATGAAAAATATATTATTTTTCTGTAGTCAGCATTATATCATCAATATGGTACATTGGGACTCAAATCCAATGTCTCACCAATATAAAGGCATGTTAGGCCATAATAAATTGGGACTTAAACCCAACTCTAATCATTATGGAGTATCAGGAATTGATTCCGATATCTTACCCTCAATAAATGGCATAATAGGCTAAACAATATTGAGATTCATTCTCAAGCCTTAATTTTAATTACATGCCAATAACGTTGTACACAGCTAATTTGCAACTTAACAAATCAAATTTATTTTCTTAAATAAGTGTACAAATCTCATATCAGTATAAATCATTATCAATTATTTGTATCAACTATATGAAATACAACTGTTTGTAGTCGGAATATTTCTTCTAAATTCTATTAGAGTTTAAATGGATCATAAAATTATTGTTATAATATTTATTGAGCCTCTTAAAAAAAATGTTATTATTTTCGGGGTATACCATACTAATTAGATTTGATTTAACGTCATGACTTTTCTTAACTCAATTCAACCAAATAATGAGTAAATAAATTTATCAAAAGTACAATATATAGGTAACAGCACATATACAGTACTAATACATAAATTCAGCATTTATATTACGTGAAAAGTGACACTATAGGTAACAACTTACCAGTTGTAGCTTATGCATCATTCATATAAAATACTTAAAAATGGTAAGTCAGTAGCAAGCATCAAATAGGTCATGGATACTTGAAAATACCTCTTCTAATAGTCATACTAATCACTGTTTGCTTTCAAATGATACAATCATAAATTATGAAATATACTTTCTCAATAGCTGGTTTGTTTTTCAAATTTCAAAGAAGTAATTAATCAACCTAGATAAAGATGTGAAGTATTTTTTATTTTCTTCAAGATGATTTATTCTTCTAATGAGTATGACCATTTTTTTTAATTCCTTTTTACCATATGCACGGGCAAAAACCCAAAAGAAAAAAATATGCATCCAAGTAAACGAAAATATTAAAAGCGACAGGACAGATTGAAGATAGTTAACACACAAATATGCATAAGACAACTTATATAACATATCCTTGGTTACTATGACATGCATCATATCAACAATTAACTGCTACTATGATTTTCACATTTAGAACTTCGAAAATTTCAATCTATTCATGTGATATAAAAGATGTAATGTTAATATGTACTTATGAAATACATGTAGAGTAAAAAGTTGTGTGCATATGTGATATTAAAGGAATGACAAGTATAAGATAATCATACCTTCTTGTGTTTCATTACTTACCATATGTAGTTTTCTCTTTACATCTAACCATGAGATGATATGTATGGCTTCTAATTACAAATTTTCTGGATGTAGGAAATTTTTTGTAGATATATATACAATTGGTTAGAAACTCGTGTTGATAACGTGTTATAAAATAAAAGTAATTTAGTAAAACATGAACAAGAAATATAGATAGAGAGAAGGAAGAGATTTTCTTCTTCAATTGTGTGTATTTTTCTATTTATTGCAAGGCCTTTATATAGGCATAAAAAGTAAAAAAAATATGTCATGGAATATGTCATTGAACATACAAAATATGACATTGAATATGTCATTAAGCATTTGAGATGAAAATCATGGAAGAAGAGTTGACATCCACCACAATTTGATATTTATCATAATACGAAAGTAATATAAACAATTAGTACCCACGAACCAAAACAGCTCGTGGGTGCTTTTGTTCAAAGCTGAAGTTAAGAGCGTGTTTTTAAGTCACACGAGTTCGATTCCGAATTGGGATAGCATTCCGCTAAGCCTACTACTTTTCAAGGCTAGCTATTTTTTCTGCCTTTTCAATGCTCTGACTTTGACCTTTTCTTTTAGTTTTCTTTTTTTACTTTCCCTATTTCCTTTAGACTTCAATTATCTCATCCAGGATAAAGCTAGCTTCTACTAAACACCAAATGACCAAGAGATTATGTTTTTATTAAAGCTAGAGATTGAGAACATTTAGTAAAGGGATTTTGAATTTTTTTTACATGCTTATTAGTTTATGCTTTTTACAAAGTTTATTGTGACTTAATGATTAGAAGTTTGTTTTGGTAGTGACAATGTTTTCTCATGAACTTTTTACATTGTCGTGTTAAAATAGTGTGCATTTATAATATATAATTGGTAGCAAATTTATGTTTAAAAAAATGAGCACTCACGATCTTAAAATCCTGGATTCGCCACTGTCAGAAATCATACACAAATTTAAGTGCATGCAAACCGTTAATCTATGTTTGAGTCATCTTTTCAATCAGTATTGTAAAGTTTATATATCTCGCCAAACTGCAAGATCGATGTTTAATAAGAATTGTTCAAATACAGTAATGAAGTGATAACGACTATTCAAGCAAACTCCTATTCTTTTACTTTAAACTAAAGCAAAATGCAAATTAAATTGAGTAAGAACTGGATCATTTCTAAATCTAATCCAGCGTACTAAAATAAATCTAATCATGATCTGGAAATTTCTAAACAGTATCTTAAACTCTTGAATAGACCCACACTCAACAATAGATATCTTTGACCAACCCTTTTTTGTGAAAGAGGGTTATGCATTTATGGCAAGTTTCATTCCTACGATATTGTCCTTGCACCGAATAAAACTTGGAAATATTGAGCTAAAATTGAACAGGCGTGTACTTTTAAAAGCATGTAATTCTGAACTGAAAATCAGAGAGGCAAAAGGATTAATTTTGGTCTTGTGTGTGGAAAAAAGAAGAAATACTTGTGAAATCTTATCTAGCTGTTTCGAAAAGCATGTAACAATCAGACCGGTCGTTTTGAGAGTTAGAACTCTGATCCTTTATTAACTGCTTCCCCCGTATCTATTTATGCTATTGTGACTTGCCGGGAGGTTTCATTTTGGTTTTTGGAAGTGTTTGGGAAACTTAGTCCCTAAACGGAGGCTTAAGCCTTAGAATTTGGAACGTGGTCGGAACTGTGTGAAGACGACTTCAGAATGGAGTTACGTCGATTATGTTAGCTCCATTGGGTATTATTGGCTTAGGGGCATTTCCAGATAGTGTTTTGGAGGTTTGTAGCTCATTTAGGCTTGAAATGGCGAAAGTCAAATTTTTGAAGTTTTGGACCAGTGGTGGAAATTTTAGTATCGGGCTCAGAATATGATTCTGGAAGTTAGAGTATGTCCGTAATGTTGAATATAACTTATGTGCAAAGTTTGAGGTCTTTCAGACGTGGTTTGGTTGGTTTCGGCTTCGGTTGTGGAAATTTAAAGTTTCAAGTTCATTGAGTTTGGATTGGAGGGTGAATTGTATTTTTAGCATTCTTTGATGTGATTTGAGGGCTCGACTAAGTTCGTATGGTATTTTAGGATAGATTGGTATTTTTGGTTGAGGTCCTGGGGGCCTCTGGTGAGTTTTGGATATTTGACGGATCAAATATTGAAGTTGTGTTGTTGCAGAAGTGATCAAATCTCTGGTGTTTTCGCACCTGCAGTGGGGAGACCGTAGGTGCGGGATCGCATGTGCAGAGGGAGAAGCGCAGATGCGAAAATATGGCGGAGTGCCAGGGGTCGCAAGTGCGAGGTGCATTTCATATCTGCGATACCCGCAGATGCGGTGGAGAGACTGCAGAAGCGGTGAAAGACCGTAGAAGAACAATGTTCTACAGGCGCGCACACGTAGGTGCAGCCCCCTTTCCGCAGATGCGTACCCAGCTTTCATAAGTGACTTCCGCACCTGCGATGGTTTTCCCGCAGGTGCGGTTGATGTCTCGCATAAGCGACTTAGCCGGGCAGAAAAAAGAGAAAATCGAGGGTTTGAATTCATTCTTCATTTTTGGACTTGAGAGCTCGGATTTTTGGTGATTCTTTGAAGGATTTATTGGGTAACGATTCCTAACTCGTTTTTGATTGTTTTTCGTTAATCCATTGTTGATTTCACCTTTTAATTAGGGATTTAAGTTGGAAAATTAGATAAAATTTGGGAAAAGTTCTTAGGCTGAATTTTGAAATTTTGATCGAGATTTGGTATCGGGTTTGAGTAAATTTGGTATGGTTAGACTCGTGAGTGAATGGGTGTTCATATTTTGTGACTTTTACCCACTTTCGAGACTGGTTCCGTGGAGGCTTTTTGATAGATTTTTCAATTTCTTTCCTTAGCTTTGATTTCATTAGTTATACTACCTTCTTGTAGTTATATTGATGTTATGTAATTGGTTTTGGCTAGATATGGACCATTCGGAGTCGGATACTTGTGGAAAGAGCATTGTTACGGATTGATTACGCTTGGTTCGAGGTAAGTAACTTGCCTAACCTTGTGTGGGGGAATCCCCTTAGGATTTGGTACTATTTATATATGAGCATCGTGTGCGTGAGGTGACGAGTGAGTACACGGTCTATTTATTGATAAACTCTATTTTCATCAAGCAAAATATTTGTTTTCCTTTAACTAAGCTACACTAGCATAAGTAATTAACCTGTTTAGTTTAGAACACCACGACTACGTGTCTTAATTGCTTTTCTGAACTCTGTACAGCATGCTTAGAGACTTTCCTGCTTTTTTATTGACTTGTACTTAGTCTAAATTGTAGGATTTCCATGTTGTAGTTGTAATGCTATTATTTGAGCTACATATTTACTTTGGGACTACGAAATGGTACTCCGGGAGATCCCATTGTACTGCATTTTACTTTGAAACTATGGAACGGTATTTTGGGAGATCTCCCAATACTGCATATTTACTTTGGGACTAGAGAACGGTATTCTGGGAGATCCCCCTGTACATTTATGTTTGGGACTACGGGACGATATTCTGGGAGAACCCCTATTGTTATCTTTGTGTTCTGAGTTGTTGTTCTTCTATGTTTACATTTCTTGTTAAATTTCAGTATTTACTTTTACTGTGATACTTCATTCTGTTATATTTCATTATATTTATACCAATAAGCCTATGAGCTGATCTCACCACTACTCGACTGAGGTTAGGCTTGGCACTTGCTGGTACCGTTGTGGTGTACTCATGCCCTTTCGTGTATATGTTTTTCGTATGCAGATCCAGATTCATCTTACCAGCCTCATCACTAGTTGCAGTCGTTGCTGCTTATTGTCCTCGGAGTCCCCCTCTATCCTCCTATTTTCATTTTTCCTTCTTTCTGTAGAAATGACGTATAGAACATTTAAGACTTCTTAGTAGCTTGTGACTTGTGGTATTCCGTATTTTGAAAATTATTTCGTACATTTCAGAGGTGCTAATTATATATGCCGAGTGGCATTCTGTTGCTTATTAGATATTTATCACTGTTAGTAGTTAATATTCATGCTTTTATTTTATTTTCGCAAAGTGTTAGGCTTATCTAGTCGTAGGGACTAGGTGTCATCACGACAACTCATGGAGAGAGAAATTGGGTCTTGACAGAGCCATTGTGAAAAATGGTGAAAATCGCACGGGCTAGCCAGTCTTCGGTTTGATAATTGAAAATTAGCCAGCGTTTGCAAAGTCATTAAAAAATAGCCACTATTTTACTGTAACACGAAAAGTTCCAGCATAATATACTGGAGATTGGTGCACCTGTGTAGGAACTTCCAGCATATTATGCTGGAACTATAACACACGGAATGTTCCAGCATAATATACTTGAGATTGAAGCACTTGTGTAGGAACTTCCAACATATTATGCTGGACCAGTATATTATTCTGGAACTCCAGTATATTATGCTGGAATATTTTTGAATTTTGAACAGTTTTTTCATTCAAATTTATCTTTACATGATAAGTGACAAAATTTCTATTACTTTTAAAATTGTAGCTATTTTTCAATTACCACTTATAGATTTGACTATTTTTGAATTTCACGCTGAAAATGTCTAACGAATAATACTACATAATGGGTAAAATATTGTTTTGAGCCTTCAAACTTCAATCGCTTATCTTGATGTGAGAATTGATTAGGGATATATACACAAAAGAGTCGGTCAAATTTACTATTTACTTTTCCTAATTGATATACAGAGTTTATATATGTTATATATATGAATATACATATTATATATGCTAATATTTAGTTTAAGTGATTGAGTAAATAACTATTTAGGTTAATTCGTCAATTTATGATTAATTGCTAGAGCGCAAAAGTGTGCCTTCTGATACCTACTAATTACCCGTCCATCAAATGGATGAAAATAAATTAAATGGATAGTGAAAATTAGTACAGTCAATGCCAACTAGATTGAAATTGAGGTATAGTAGTTTTGTTATTTATGTTAAATTTTTAAGTTGTTCATGATTCAACATAAGCATTTGAAATGCAGTGTCATAAGATTAAATCCCATTGATCTCCTCAGGGGCATACAAACCGAACCGTAAAATTACACCAAACTGAAAAGTCAAATTATTGATTAAAAACCTAACTAGGTTTGGTTTGATTTGGTTTGGTATTGAATAAAAAAATGAACCAAACCGATATATAAATATATAATTTTTATATATACTTTTAAGATTTTATATAGAGTTTTCTTTAAAAAATGTCTAGAAATATTTGGGAAACTCTTGCGGCATACAATTGTAGACAATAAATTTGCATCAAGAAAATAAAATTTAGCCGAAAAATATTATAACAATCGTAATATTTTATTTCAAATATTTGAGTGTTACAATCTCTATGAATCTTCTTATTCTTCTTTTCAATAGTAAATAAATTCAAGAGCCTTTGAGATTGATTTTGTTGCCACGAACGATGATCTTGTTCTTGAGCTTGAGCTTGATTGCTTGAACTTGACCTTGATTTGTTCTTTGTTTTTGAGCTTGTACTTGATTTGTTCTTCATTCTTGAGCATGAATTTTATTGCTTGAAGCTTGAAACTTGTGGAGGAATTTGCAGTGTTTGATTCATTATCTCTTTTTTACTTCTTGTTATAACTTATGGTGTCTTTTTTGAGTTATGAAGACCTCTATTTATAGTTGTGGAATGGAGGAGTTGTGATAAGAACAAACTCTTTCTCACCAATCAAATTAAAGTTTGGCATGACCGCATTTGATTGGCCAGAACATGTCACTGGCACACGTGGCACGATTTCATTGGCCTTCTAATGTGACTTGACATTCCTTGTCATTTTGACACGTGATATTATCGTATTGGCTCTTCCGTTTGACTTGGCGTGCCACATCATTTGATACGTGGAACCAAACTGGGCCACTAGGAAGATGACATCTTGGGCATAATGAATTGAGCTCATTATTTATAGCCCAGCTAAATGGGCTAGCATAATAAATTTGGACTTAATTTATTTAACACATACATATTGGAACTATATAATCAATTCAATTATCTTAGACCAAAATATTTTTGTTGGACTAGAATATCTTGAATTTAAAATACGGTCCAAATTTATGAATTTAAATTCGATAAATTTTACATGCCTACAAATGCCTCCTACTTCAAGACTTGTTAGCGTCTTTAAACTTTTGAAGACTAGACTTGAAGTACGTAAAAATAGCATGGTATAGTCAGTTTTCAGACTGATCAATCAAAAATAGCCAGCGTTTACCAAGTCAATGAAAAATAACCATTGTTTTGCTGCAATAGAAAACGGTCCAGCATAATATACTGGAGTTTAGTGCACTTGTGTATGAACTTCAGCATATTATGCTGGACCGGTAAACTTTGCTGGCTCCAGTAGAATATACTGGAGCACTGGTGCTCTAAACTTCAGTATATTATCCTGGACCAATACACTTGCTGGAACTCTGGTATATTATGCTGGAGTTCTAGTGTACTTATGCTGGAACTCCATTATATTATGCTGGAGTTCCAGCATACTATCCTGGAACTCCAGTATAACATGCTGGAGTTCTAGTATACTTATGATGGAACTCCAACATAATATACAGGAGTATTTTCGGGTTTTGAACAGTGTTTTCGCGCAGATTTATCTTTACATACAAAATGGCTAAATTTTGATTACTTTTAAAATTGGACTATTTTTTAACGATCAGTTGTAAATTTAATTATTTTTAAATTTCTGGTAAGAAAATACTTCTCCCGCTTTTCGGAACTTAAGGATTAGTCCGAGGAAAATGTTTGGCATTGGCTTATTAAATAATGATCTTCATGGATTAGAGTATTGAATACTACATATGATTCACCTAAGATAGTGACATGTATGCCTTTGGACTGCCTTGTTACTACACGTTAAAGTGTAAGATAACTTCATAGCACTTTTCAAAAAGAAAAATCTTCTTGGAGTTGTTATTGAAGTACACGTAAGAATTAAAGGCATTCCCTTGAATTTGTTGTTCCCTATTAAATCGGATTCCATGTTTTCGTACAGACTTGAAGCTAATCATTCCTATTTGAATATGTTTCGTAAGTCGACATTCATCCAAGTCCACTGTTCCCAATTCCGATCGTGATGCCTCCCAACACAATAACTAGACAAGCCTGACCATTTACACTCTCAATCCAAGCATGGAACTCAAAACTAATTATTTAAATATCATTAACAATAATGAAGATAAAAGATTAAGCTGATATATGGAAACCAAACTGAATATCAAGATAACACCGAATACACTCCCAAAGACCTGGGGGTCATGAGTCTAGAGCCTCTAACAATACAGTGTGACAAGACTCCAAATAATACAATGTCTCAAAACTGCGGAAAGATAATAAAAG
>MU704991.1:139556-173313 GCA_026770625.1 Nicotiana glauca
GAAAACATGCTAAGCATCATGGAAACAGTGATAATAATCCCTAAGGGATCCAAATAATCGGCACGAAGCCCAAAACATGGCGATCAGCCCAAATCATGATAACATCAAGTAGTTTTCAGTCAATCACGCAGTACAATCAACAATTGGGACGGACCAAGTCACAATCCCCAATGGTACTCTACCCCACGCTTATACCTGGCGTGCAAGTCACCACAATACAGCACTATGATGTGCAAATCCGGGGTTTCAAACCCTCAGGATATCATTTACAAGTATTACTCACCTCAAATCGGTGAAATCTCTAGCTCGCGATGCCTTTGCCCCTCAATTCGGCCTCCATGCGCATCGAATCTAACCAAAATTAGAGCGAATGCATTACAATATGCTAAGGGAACAATACCCAATCGAAACCAATCGAAAAATATCAAAAATCTCGAAACTAGCAAAACCCGAGCCCCGGGCCTACTTCTCGAAAAATTACGAAATTCACATTACCGGACTCCTCATCTTGCCACGAGTCTACCTATATCAAATTCATCAAAATCGGAGTCCATTTGACCCCTCAAATTCCAAGTTTACACTTTCTTCGGTTTCAAGCCCTAACCTCCATTTTTACCTTTTAATTCCTTGGATTTTCAGTGTTTAATCCTTGTTTTTACACCATAACAACATAATTCGAGGCCATAAATTCATACCTGATGGAATCCCCTTCGAATCCTCTCCAAATCGCCCAAAATCGCCTCTTCCCGAAGTCTAAAATGTTTGCTTATTTCTGAAATTCGCGAACACTGATTCATTAAAATCCTTCAGCGATTTTCGCTTATGCGATCCCGCTACCGCTTATGCGGGACTCACTAAATTCCCCAGGCGCTGCTTTTGCAACTAAAAGCCCGCTTATGCGGTTTCCCCTCAACCGCTTATGCGGACCCGCTTTTGCGGAAGGACTTCCGCTCCTGCAAAAATGACAGTCCCCCTCGAGGACCGCTTCTGCAACACCATAGCCGCATCTACGGAACCGCTTATGTGGCTCCTTTTCCGCAGATCCGGAAATACCAGAAGCCAGATACACCAGACCTGCGACAAACGTCCAACTTAACCATTTAACCACCCGAAATCACACCGAGGCCCCCGGGACCTCAACCAAAAGCACATACATGATCTAATACGCTATCCAAACTTGCTCGATTCATCAAAACACTATCGTTAACATCAAAATCCTCAATTTTCATCAAATCAAAGCCTAAGTTTCTTAAAAACTTTCAAATTGCATATTCGATCAAAAACCCGACCAAACGATGTCCGAATGACCTGAAAATTTGCAGACATATTCAAAATCACCTAACAAAGCTACTACAACTCTCGGAATTCCATTCCGACTCTCGGATCAAAATCTCGCCTATCCACCGGAATTCGCCAAAATTCCAACTTCGCCAATTCAAGCCTAATTCTGCACCGGAACTCCAAATTCAATTCCGATTTAACTCCTAAGTCACAAATCATCCCCCGAAGCTAACCAAATCACCGGAGTTCACATCCGAGCCTTCTAACTATATAGTCAACTTTCGGTTGACTTTTCCAAAACAAGCTTCCTTCTAAGAGGCTAAGTGCCTCATTTCCAACTAAAACCAATTCAATTCTATCTGATTCATTCAAATACTGATATTGGAACATAGTGAAGCATAATATGAGGGAAACGGGGCGGTAACTCACGTGACAACGGGACGGGTCGTCACATCTACGTTCGGTCAAATTGTTGCTACCGCCTAGTACTAGTTCCCATATTGAGAAACAGGCTTCTCAATGTTCTCTTTTGCTATCTATATAAACCGGCGTGCTCGTATTTGTTGAGTATCAATTAATTAGCAGTATTTAGCGAGCCATTTAAGTCAATTTTTGTAGATTCGGAATCATTAACGCGGATATGTTCTTGCTTAATAAGATGATCCATGCATGAAGAAGACAATCACGGGGTGTGGGGATGGGTACTCATCCTTTCCCGAATATCGAAGAGATTACTCTCATGGTCCAATTATTGGAGAGATTACTCTCAAGGTGATTCGACTATCGGAGAGATTGCTCTCAATGTGGCTCGATTACTGGAGAGATTACTCTCAATATGGCCCGACTACCAGAGAGGTTACTCTCAAAATGACCCGACTATCGAGAGATTACTCTCAATGTGGCTCGACTACCAGAGAGATTACTCTCAAAATGACACAACTATCAGAGAGACTACTCTCAATATGGCCCGACTACCAGAGAGATTACTCTCAATATGACCCGACTATCAGAGAGATTACTCTCAAAATGACCCAACTATCGGAAAGATTACTCTCAATGTGGCTCGACTACCAGAGAGATTACTCTCAAAATGACCCGACTATCGGAGAGATTACTCTCAATATGGCTCGACTATCGAAGAGACCAACTTAAGGTGCAAAGGGACTCATATGTCCACCTTAAGATTGGAAAGTTATAGTTCCTTTTAAGGACAAGCCCCACGAAGAGGCCAACTTAAGGTGCAAAGGGACTTATATGTCCACCTTAATATTGGAAAGTTATAGTTTCCTTCTAAGGACAAACACACGAAGAGGCCAACTTAAGGTGCAAAGGGACTCATATGTCCACCTTAAGATTGGAAAATTATAAAGCTTCAACTCGAAGACTACATCGACTTGACCACTTGGAAAACTATGAAGATTTGGCGGACTTTGCAGACTTCAACTCAAAGATTTGGAGGGCTTAAACAATTCAACTTTAAGATCGGCGAACTTGAAGACTTCAACTTGGAGACTTGGAGGGCTTAAATATTTCAACTTTCAGACTGGCAAATTTGAAGACTGAAACTTGAAGACCGGCGGACTTGAAGACTTCAACTTGGAGACTTGGAGGGCTTAAATATTTCAACTTGAAGAGTGGAGAACGTGAAGACATCAACTTGAAGACCGACGGACTCGAAGATTTCAACTTGGAGACTTCAACTTAAAGACCGACAGACTTGAAGACTTCAACTTCGAAACTTCGAGGGCTTAAATATATCAGCTTCTCTTTTGCTTTACAATGTCCAACTTACAGCTTTGCGTACTTGTAACAAAAGATTCATATCTTGTCGTAGGAGATACCAAAAAATGAACCGTTTGATTTTTTGAAAATTAGACTTCTATATCTAAAATATATCCAAAACTTAGAATCAAACACTATCAGAATCGCCCCATATAATACTTTTTTTGAAACCAACTTTAGATTCTACCATGTTAAAATTTTTAGATTTGCTACAGTCTCACTAAACAAATCATATCTTGGTGTAGAAAAGTCAAAATCACAAACCGTTTGATTTTTTGACAACTTACTTGAAAATATATAACATATACAAAATTCAAGATTTAATGCTTTAAGGATAGTTCCAGATAATAGTTGGAAACCAATATTAAATTCTGACACGGCAACGATTTCATATTTGCACGACACCGAAACTTTTATATCTTACAAAAGTTGAAATCACGAATCGTTTGATCTAATAGAAACTAAACTTCCAAATATATAACATATACAAAATGCAAAATTTAGTTCCTTAAGAATAGTTTCAGATAATATTTTGATGTCAATACTAAATTCTAACACACTGACGATTCCAGATTTGTGCGACTTCGCCAAAAGTTTTGTATCTTGAAGTAGGGACATCGAAATCATGAACCGTTTGATCTATTGGAAAATTAACTTCCAAATCTATAACATATCCAAAATTAAAAATTTTAATGATATAAGGATAGTTTCAGATAATATTTCGAAGTCAATACTAAATTCTGACAAACAGACGATTTCAAATTTGCGCGACTTTGCCCAAAGTTTTGTATCTTGAAGTAGGGACATCGAAATCACGAACCATTTGATTTCCGGGAAAACTAAACTTCAAAATATAAAACATATCTAACATGTAAAATTTAATGCCTTAAGTATATTTTCAGATGATAGTTCGAAGTCGACTTCGGTTTTTGATATGCCGACAGTTCCAAATTAGTGCGACTTCACCAAAAAATTTGCATCTTAGTGTGGAAGCCATTGTAAGACCTTTTTAATTGTTAGAAATTTAATTTCAAGAGCTTCATTCTCTCCAAATATCTTAGGTTCAAGTCTCACTGAATATGAAACGTCGTGAAGGTACACCAAAAACTTGAAGGTTTGACGAACATGGAGGCATAGCGAATCGTCGGTGCTCAATGCAAATGCTTGGCATCCTCCTAAACGATATTAATAATTTTAGTGAAGATAACAATTCACCATAGCGTCTTTCCCTCTTTAAATGAAATGGGATCCAAAGTTTAACAGAAGAATAGTATCTCAGCTCGATTGAATGGATTGCATTCCATCGTACTTTATTTGGAGAACAATTGGGAGATTATGTATCTTTTGAACTTATGAGACTGAACTCAGAATGAAACTCTAATCTTCCTACGTACCTCGGTGAAGAGGATCAAGTCATACCGTAGTTCTAAATGGGTGATTTTTTTTATGTCCTAAATTCTACCTAAGCTGCCTCTTTCGAGGTTTTCAACCTAGCAGACCTTTTTTTGTGGGATATACACAGTTTAGACACATGTGATCCAGGAGTGTAGGAACATGTAGTTTAGTCCCGTACGTCAAGGAGCCTTGCAATTTCAAGGATAATACTTCTTAAAAAACTTACCATTGATAGGGCCGATTCTCATGCCATCTGCATTAACCAGATTGTAAGCCACACTTGAGTAAGCTTCTTGTATGACATATAGCCCATCCTATTTTGAAGTGAACTTCCCTACAGGTTTATGGGAAGTAATAATGGGTCTTCGTATGGCAAGGACTTGATCTTCTACTTGAAAGATCTCGGACGAACTATTTTATTGAAGGCGCGAGACAATCGAGCTTGATAACATTCAAGACTCTGCTGAGCTTCCAACCTATTCTCATCAAGAGCCTCCAACTCTAGAAATCAAAGTCGAGCATTTTCTTCATCGGTGATCCCTTCTTGTATAGCCAGTCATAATAAAGGTATTTGACGCTCGAGTGGCAAGACGGCTTCGACTCCATAAACGAGTGAATAAGGAGTCTCTTGTGTTGGAGTGCAATGATTCGTTCTATATGCCCATAGACCTTCTTCCATATGGTCATTCCAATCTATTTGGATTTGGAGACGACTTTCTTTAACAAGTTACATAGAGTTTTGTTGAATGCCTCAGCTAGACCATTGACGGCAGCATTGTACATCGAACAGTTAGATCACAAATCTTGTTCGTCAACCTATTATCGAATGGCTTTCCATTATCTGTTATTATGTAATGAGGAATGCCAAAATGATAAATTATGTTTACTCAGATGAAACTTGCAAAATTTTCCTTCTTTACCTCCTTAAGAGCAACAACTTCATCCTATTTTGAGTAGTCAGTTGCAGCCAAGATGTATAGGTGCCCACCAGAGGACTTTGGCAGTGTTCCAACAACATCTAATCCCCAAGCGTCTAATAGCCAGGATGCAACAGTCAGGTGCAACACTTCAGAAGGTTGACGAATAAAATTTGGATGGAATTGACAAGCCTTGCATCTTCGAGCATAGTCCAAGCAATCTTTTACCATCGTCGGCCAATAATATTCCATCATTTTTATATGAAAGTGGAGCTTTGGTCCATATACTGGTGTGACCCACATACCCCAAAATGTGCCTTTTGAAAATCTTGGAGTTCTTACTCTTCCCCTAAGCAACAAAAGATTACTCCCTTAAATGACCTTCTATATAGAGTATCCTTGTCGTAAAGGAAGCGAGGCGCACGATGAAAAATTTCAGCCCTTTTCCTCGAATTTTCTGGAAGTATCCCATAGCATAAGTAGTCGACAATAGGTTGTCACCATTCTTCTTTCTCAACTTCAGAAATAGTGACAAGATGCTTGAGTTCATTTTCATTACCTTCAACCTTATTTGGCGGCAGTACTTCCCATCTTTGGCAGAGAGTAACTTTCGCTTGATCCGGCAAGGTTAACGATGAAGCTAGGGTAGCTAAAGCATCAACCTTCTTATTCTCTTTCCTTGGCACATGCTGAATAGTTACATCACCGAGCCACCCCATTAAATTTTTAGCGTAATCATGATATGGGCATAGTTTATGCTTCTTGACCTCGTAACAACATAAATGCTGATTGACCACTAACTAGGAGTCACCAAAGACTTGCAATTGCAATTGCTTCATATCAACGGTCATTTCAAGCCCAATTATTAATGTTTGATACTCAGCAACATTTTTGGAACAGAGTTGTGTCAAGGTGAAGGAGTAGGGCAAGACTTCACCTAGGGAAGTGACAAATACTACGCCAACACATGCTCCTCCACGATGCACAGCACCATCAAAGTACATCTTCCATAGAGGTTGAACTTCAATAACCATTGCATCCTCATCAGGTAGTTCGTCAGTTAGCTCTCAATTATTAGGTATCGGATGATCTGCCAAGAAGTCTGTCAGTGCTTGTCCTTTTATAACCTTTTGAGGGACGTAAAAAATCTCGAATTGTTGAAATTGGAAGTGCCATCTCGCTAGTCGATCACTAAGAATAGGTTTTGACATCACGAACTTGATGGGATTTGCTTTAGAAACAATACGGACAACATGAGCTTAAAAGTAGTGCTTCAACTTTCAAGTTAAGAAGACTCGCGAAACACAATTTTTCAATTGGTGAATAATTCAGCTCGTTTGGTGTCATCATCCTGCTCAAGTAGTAAATAGAGTTTTTCTTTCCCCTCGCTATTTTCTTGGGCCAGTAGTGCTCCAACAGACCTTTCTTCCGCAATAATGTATAGTATCAATGGATTTTTAGGTATATGATCTACTAAAACTGGAGGCTTTATCAAATAGGTTTTGATACTTTCTAAGGCACTGCTACAAGCTTGGTCCCATTTGAGAGGAACGCCTTTCTTCATGAGGCGACTAAATGGTTGGCACCTCCCAGCTAGGTTCGACATGAATCTTCTAAGGTATGCTAGCTTTCCTTGCAGACTTCTTAATTCATAAATATCTCGAGGCTCGGGCATTTTAAAAATGGCATCCACTTTGGCTTGATCAATTTCAATCCCTCAATTTAGGACAATGAAACCAAGGAACTTTTCAGAAGTAACTCCAAAGGCACATGTCAATGGATTCATCCTAAGTTGTTATCTCTGGAGCAACTCAAATACCATTCTCATGTCTTTCAAATGTTCGCCCTCCTCTCTTGATTTTACCACCAAGTCGTCAACATAACATTCGACATTCTTGTGGAGAAGATCGTCAAAATATTGTGCATAGCCCTTTGATAAGTAGCACCAGTGTTTTTCAAGACAAAAGGCATTACCTCGTAGCAATAAATACCCTTGGGGGTGCGGAATGCAGTAAGCTCTTCATATTTTAGTGCCATGTAAATTTGGTTATAGCCCAAAGAACCGTCCATGAAAGACATTGCCTTATAACCAGTAGTAGCATCAATCATCAGTTCTGGAATAGGAAGCGGGAATTCATCTTTGGGACATGCATTGTTGACATCCTTGACGTCAACGCATACTTGAATCTGGCCATTCTTCTTCCTTACAGGGACAATATTTGAAACCCATGTTGGGTATTTAACTTCCCGAATACATCCAGCTTCAATGAGCTTGCTTACTTCTGTTTCAATTAGGGGAACCAAGTCCGATATAAAGCACCTTTGAGCTTGCTTAACAGGACGAGCGCCATTCTTGACTGCAAGGTGATGGACTGCTACTTTAGGGTCCAAGCCAGGCATTTCTTTGTAACTCCAAGCAAAGACATCCCTAGACTCCTTGAGTAACTCAATATAAGTGATTTCTTCATCAACTTCTAGTAAACTACTTAGGTAGGTGGGTCTTGTTTCTTCATTGGTGCCAAGGTTGACTTCTTTTAAGGCATCAATCATTGCCTTCACCCCGTTTTCAATTCCCGGAGGAGCATCTTTCATATCTTCATCTTCTTGAGGGTCCCCATCATTGAACGATATATGATAACATGGTGAAACATCATCATATTCCTCGTCATCCTATATTAGAGATAAAACATCATGCTTGCCTTGTGCAGCAACATGGTATAAAGAACCCACACTTTCTTCATCTTCACCACGTTCTTTAGTGTAGACCACAGTGTATGGCTCCACCTTCAGTACCTCATCACACGAAACCATGACTTTTGTTTGTCGCCTCATTCTAGAAGGAACCAGACTTTAGAAATCCTAAAAGATCTTCTAAATTTTGGGTGAAGCGAGTGTTCTTATTAATGTTTTAAGCGTCAATACCACACAAGAGGGGGGCGATTTGTGTGTTACCTAATTTTCTCTTAACTACTCTATAGAAGAACCTGGTTCTTCTAGGTGTTTCAACTACTACTGTTTGTGGAATAATAAATACTGAAATAAAGAACACAGAGAATTTTACGTGGAAAACACCTGACTCAAAAGGTGAAAAAATCACGACCTACTACTCGGTATGATTTTCCCAAATTCCACTAAAATCACTGAGCCAAAACAGCATTTACAAAAATTCTTTGTAAACCTAAGGATTAACTCTAATCCCGTTGTGGCATACAACCTCAAATGCTGCGATAACTTCAAGTTAACTCTAACTTGAATACTCTAGGTACATAATACAATTGCTTCTATGAAAGCTGAAAGGTACAATTTTAAACCACCTACTACAATTGAACTAGAATAAAAGATAGACACAATGGAACTGTTCTTCTATCTTGTTCAAGTAGCTTTAGGAGTGCACACTCGAATCACACATAAATTGCTTACAAAATCACCTTGCTCTTTTGCTCTCAATTTAGTTTAACTTCTGCGTATGTGCAATACCTGTAAAAGAAAACAACACTGACATTTAATAGGTTAGTAATCAGAGTTTAATTGGGACTCAATTGCTGCTCTTCTATCATAGAAGAGTTCATGATGATCTCAAACTCTAACACTATCTTTATCCTAGATTGTGTTCTCTTCATATAAGGAGACTTTCTCCCCTTATATAATATGCAACCTTTTCGATCAGATCAGGAGATATTGCTGCTTGATCAGTAGGACTTATCTCCTTCACATGCATCTTACAGGTATAGATTGATCATGACTGTGCTTTACAAGATGGACCTGGTCCATGACTGAGTTCTTTTGTCATTCTTCAAAACTTCACCTATTCTTGGGCCAACAAATTCTCCCTTTTGATGATGACAAACTCTTTGCTTTTTACTTATTTGTAACATGTAAGAACTCAGCTTAACCATCAATACTAAACTTAGAAATTCACTTATCATCAAGGACCAGGTTAATTAGGTTATAAATATCACTTATTTCAGAATGTGTAAAGCACAATGTCTCATCCCTCTTTTGGCATCATCGAAAAGTTACATACAAAGTGTGATTTCCAAATTTTAATAAGTACTCATGGACACTGGGACAACTACAAGGGCAATCATGGTGCAATCATGGTGCAATCATCAGTAATCAAACAGACATATTTAAACTATCAAGGACAGATTAATCATTGAACAAGATCAAGATAGTAGTTATCATTGATAAAGATATGTTGCCACCTACAATCCACAAAAAGAAAGAAAAATATTCAAACCATGAGCAAAAAATAGAAAGATAGAAAATCCCTAATCTGGGTCACTGGGGTACTAAACAAGTTCAGGAGACATGAGCTAGGAGTCCTAAGGCTTGGAGGAACTAGAGGGTTGGGTTTGAGTTTGGAGAAGATTCAGCATGTTCTGAAGAATTCCATCATTCTTCTCCTTTTCTTTAGCAGTGTGCCTTCTCTCTTGTCTGGGCAATAAGCACTTGTCGATAAATTTAAACACAACCTTGTGCTCAGGCCTCATTTCACTTTTCTACACAGCCCTGGCTTCATTCACATCTTCTTAATCACAAAATCTCCTCGTATTATCAAGGGAAGTAGGGAGGGAGTCTAGGCAGGGCCATCTTTGCCTTGTTTAGTCATCAAAGCCTTCAAAGGGTATGTCCAGGATCTCTCCCAATTTCTGTGCATCAAACTGCAGTTGGACTCCTTTCACTAGGCTGCTAACAATGCCTTCCTTATCCACAGCATTTGCCATAAATTCAATCAGCTCATTTTCTGGCTAGCCTACCATCCATTTGAAGGACCATGTCCTTCCATCCCTGAGCAGCTAAAGCATCCACCAATCTCATCATTCCTGGTTCTACCAGGTCCTTCAACAGTCTACCCTTTAAAATCTTTCTTCTGCCAAACATCGCAAGCTTGTCATGTTCCTTCTCACATTCATTTTCTTATTCTTCTCCACTCCAGTCATCATCATTAGAAATTTTTGATTGTTTGTTTTTAACTACAGATCTTGTCCTCTTGGGTAGTGAAGGTTTAACAGCCTCAGACACAGAAGAAAACTTCTTGGAGGAAGTCTTGGGCTTTTTGGGCTTGGGGATAGGAACCTCCACTGATGTACCCCTTTCTTGATGGACCAGTTCCATCTCCTCTTCCTCAACAGCCTCTGAGAATTCTGCAATCTTTCCCTTTCCTTTATTCATTTTCTTTTTCTTACTTGCAGCTAAAGACTTTTGTAGCTCAGCTTCACTCTATTTCACCCTGCTTCTTGTGGCTCTACCCTTTCACAATGAAGAGGCAGTAGGTGTTGGGGATGAATCCTTTCTTTTCTTGGATGGCTTAGGAACATTAGGGGTTTTTGTTGTAGGAGTTCTACGTCTTTTTGGGTCATAGCTTGCCCCAACCTTTATCAGCAGGTCTGCTAGGGTCTCTTCAGTAGATGAAACAGGTTCATCTCTTTGTGTGCTCAGATGAACCAATCCCTCAACAGCTTTCCCAGAACCACTTCCCCCTGACTTCATGCCACTCTCTGCTACCCTTTCATGTTCAACCCCACAGATAGTAGGCACTACTCTTTTCCCAACTACCATCTCTTCACCACATGTACGCTCTCTCCCTTTTTATTTTTCAAAGTTCTTTTTACCTCCACTCCTACGTTTCTCAGGCAATTCAACATCTCTAATGGGTCCAACCAGAACAAACCTAGTCTCTAGGTTTTCAATCATAGATGAACTTACCTTAGAAGGAGATTTTTGAGTCTTTTCAGAGTCAGAAGACCCATGTCCTTCCCCCTTAGTAGCAGATTGATAGGATACAGACTCAGAGCTGGAGTCAGAGTTTAGATCTTGGCTTGCTTTCAACTTTTCATTTAAAGCCTTCCTCAAAGCCCCAGATGCTACAGTCTTTCGAGCAAGCATTTTCACCCTTCGTAGTCTAGGTTTTGGAGATGCACTGGGTGGAGTAGTTGAGGATGAATTTGAGGAAGATAGTGGTGGAGGAGTTCCAGGACTGTCTTGTGGGTTAGACATGATCGTTGGTTTCTTGAGAGAATTTGGGAATTTTGGAGAAGAGCACAAGTGAAAGTGAAGAAGAGTTTTTTTTACGGTTTGGAATTATGATGAAGGCGGGAGAGTTGATGTGTATTTAAAGATAAATACACATTTAATAAGTAACGGAAGCCTTTTGTAGTGGTCAATTTGAGGTCTAATCAACCTGAAATTCCAGATTTTGAATGATCGATTTGTCTTCCCTAGATATTAGGCAAAATTTATCGTTTAGAGTTCTAGGCGGACGGAACTGGTTGAATGCTAACGGATAGAATTTTCTGGGAATTGAACAATTATTGGACTTCTGCTCATGATTGAAATATTAATCTTTCTAATTGTGTAGAGTATAGAAAACATACCTTAGCTTTCACATGAACCCATACTAATGAACTAGGTTCTTCATTTAGAACTCTCTTGAACATGCCTCAAATGCCATAATAGAAAAAAAAATTTGTGAGAGATCAGTGAGTCATATAAACACATGTCACAGGATTATACTAATTAAAGTATGAAGCTGAGTAAGAATTAACCTTGTTATTTACACAAGTTTATAATTCCTAGCCAAAATTTTTTTTTTCATTTTTCATTTTGTTTTTCATTGACCATTCTGAGCTGGAACTATTAGGTGATCTTAATCATTCCTAATTCTAACTTGTTCCTCTCAAAGTTTTCTCTACTCAGTGCTTTGGTGAAGATGTCAGCAATATTGTTTATCCTGTGCTCACATGTTAATCCGTGTTGTTTTCCTTATTCTTTGATATATGTGTTTACGGTCGAGTTCTTTGATTTTTTTTTACTTTACTGAACTCTGTTTGTGTTCTTACTAAGCATATTTCATCTACTTTTGTTTAAGATCGTATCATCTCTTTCTTCTGAACCTGTGTAAATTCCGGGTTTTCTCAAACATGTTCTCATGACCTTGAATTAGTTTTCTTTCTATCATGTATGTTTGTTTCTCATAAGTCTTTGGAAAAGACTTCTGAGCCTCTCTCAAGTGGCTTGCTTTATCACCTCTATGTCTGATTCAATTTGAAACCCTAGGATTTGGGGGTTTCTTGGCAATTTTGATTTGTGTGCGAGTTAGGGTTCTATTTTGGGACCCTGGACTCCCAGACTCATTTTGAGTCTACAAACTAGACTTATACCACTTTTGCTTATGATTCTGGACCTTTCCTTAATTAACTTCTCTTCCAAATAACTTGACAATCCCTTCTTGATTCACTTATTTGTGTGCTTTATATATGAGAAATTCCTCTTTCAAAAGGTTTACCAACTAATTGATTGGTTCTGAAATCCTTTTAATAAGGCTGACAGATTGTCACTGATTTTCTTTGATTGAACTTCTTGTACCTTTCCTGACTTGGTTCATTCTAATTAAACTTGTAATTTTTGTTTCACTGGCTGTTTGATTGATTCCCTTGCCATATTTAGCATAAACCCTGTACCATTGATTGTTTTCCTTAAATAACTCCTATGTATTTACCCTTTTTATTCTACTTTGAAAAGGTTTTAATTAAAACTCATTTCCTTAACTAGCTTTTACCCGTTGAAATCAGAATCCCTTAACCAAAGGGAGATTAATTTCAATGTTATATCCTTGCCTTTCTTACTTGTTTTCTTCACTATAAAAGAGACTTCCCTTCTGCACTTTTAGGAGGACCTTCACACTACCAATCCTTAACTTCCAATTCAATACGTACACACTTGCAATACTACTTTGAATTCAATACTCTTTCAACACTCTGCTTTGCTTGAAATCTTTGGGAACTACTTTGCTTGCAACTTGGCCTTTTCGAGATTACTGCTTTTACTTGTTTTCCCTGAAACTGGTATGTTCTGATTCAATTTTCTGCCTCACCCCCCTATGTGTTTACTTTATAGTTTCAGCACTCTTTTTTGTTGTTCATGTTCAGTGATTAAACTAAGTATGTTCTTTCCTTGCACCTGTTTCTATTGTGAATCCCTACCCCATATTCCCTTTATGTGTTTAAGTTAAGGTCCTTGTCCTGGCAGTATCCAAATTACTGCTCAGTTCAGAACCTGGTCCTCAATAGATCCTAACTCCTCATATTTGGCTAACAGGTTGGTCAGGGGTGTGCCAACACTTTTAATTGCTGGGCATGACCACTAGTCTGTCATGGCCTTCCCTGATTTCCCTTCTATTGCACTACACTTACTCTTAGACTCTAAGTTCTGCACCCCCCCCCCTCCTCCTATGAGCCCTGCTTCGGGACCTTGAGTTCCCTTTGAAATTGGATATTTGAGGGCTGGCCTTTCCACACTGCACCATGATCTAATTCTGCAATGCATTTGAGGTGTAAGCATTGCCCGGAGCCACTTTGAGACTCTTGGGAGCTTTGATACATCCCAAACATGAGAAAGGCTTTTGGAAATCTGATCCTGGAAGTTGGCTTATCTCATATTGTTGGACTTTGAGTCTGAATTAGGCTGTTTGGTTATAGCTTGAGTTTCTGATGTAATTTTTTTTACTTTTCTTGATTCACTCGAGTCTGTAACAATTTTAATAACTATTGGGGATGGCTAGTGAAAAGGGATGGGAATGAATGCATGCAAAGGGTAGATAACTTGCCTATAGGATTTTCTGATTCCTGTGTTCATATAGACAGCATACTGATAGGTTACATATAAATTTCTGCATACATGTAGATAACTTATTCATAAGGTTACTTATAAATTTCTGCACTTCTACTTTCTCATCGTAGAAATTCTGACTATAAGTTTTTTTTTGCATTTCTGTATATAGAAATCCTGTCTCTAAGTTTCTGCATTTCTGCATATAGAAATCATGATCATAGGTTTTCTGCACTCTTTCATATACATATCATTAGGCAAACCATCATAGGTTTAATAATAATCAACTTCATTCTAGATACCATGCCTATAGGACTCTTACATTTATGTAATCGTTTAAAACCAATAACGGTTAGAAATCATGTCTATAGGAGTAATCAACTGAATCAGCTTCGTCTATTTCATCTATGAGTCTAAAATCAGCCACAAGGTCGTTTAAAATCTGCATATCCTTTGTTTATAAAACCAGTCATCTTTTCTTTAAAATCAGTACGCTCTGTTAGATATCATGCCTATAGGTCTCACCTAGGCAAACCATTAGTTGATTAATTAACTGTGTCAGTTTTGATAAACTACAGCCAGACAAGGCTACTTCGGACTTCTCATCTGAGAAATATATGATAAACCAGCCTGTCCTAACGCTTTAAATTTAATTCAGACCTAATCAGTACATGTAAGTCATGCTAAATAATTTGTTGCTTTGAATGAAGAGACCTATTTGAGCCTTTAACTGCTATGTGCTTCCTTTTTTACTACTTTTTGTGTATCGTTTGTCGCACTAGATTTTTGTCCTTTTAAAACTCTGAAAAGCTAATATCCCTTACCTTTAGGATTAGTAGTCCCAACTTCCTCCGGGACTGATAGGATTGGGGCGGGCAATAGCATGCAATAAGTAACGAGACCATTCAGCGACTTAATACCTTAACGGGGTATGTAAGGGTAGACATGGATATGATGACCACGCGATAACACCACGTGTATAAATGGTTATCGGGTGTTGTGTGGGGTGATCCATGTTATTTATAAACCTAGGGCCCCCCCTCTCTCGTTACTTGTTTATTTTTCTTTTTTTCAGAACTTTTATAAAAGCTACAAATTTTAAGTTCTTAAAACTCCTTCTTCTACTTCAAGCCTTTAAAAGTCTCTTTCAGATATTTAATTTCCAGCACTGTTTTTCACCGAACCTCTGCCTCTATTACTCCTTTGTTTGATTATTTGTACCAATTATTTGACCCCCCCTTTCTGTCCTTATACATTCGTTAAACAATTATGAAATCGCTTGCTAAACTTCAATATGCTTTTAATTTTTATACTTCCCTTGTAGTAATCATTATGTGAAAGTTGTCTTATTTTCTTACTTGTTGTTTCCATTCAAAGTCACAATTATAGCATGGCCGGGAACCACACTAGTGAATCTTGGGGGGTTGCCTAACACCTTTCCCCCAAGAGAATTTCAAGCCCTTACCCATTCTCTGGTTCTTCTTTTCTTTTGAATTTCTTAGTGTCCTAATGCACTTAATCATTAGGTGGCGACTCTTCTAAATTGCAAACCCAATTCCTAAAAGGAAAAGTGTTGTCCGCCTAAATGTCATAAATCCGATTTTGCCTTTGGAAAAAGGGGGAATCGACAACATGGCGACTCTGATAGGGATATTCTTTAGGCTTTTACCATTTCTTGCTACTTGTGACTTTACTGCCTCTTTATTGACTTTATTTAATGCCTTTATTTCTTTTCTACTACAAAACTGACTTGGCTCTTTGTTTCTTTTCTTTAATACTTTCTTTTACTGCTTTCCTTCAATACTGTTGTAATTATGACCAATTATTGTAATCATTATGAACGTGCAAATATGTGATAATTTTTTTCATTTTTGTAATTGCATATTCAACATCATACTCCACTCGTGCCAAATAAAATACCATAGCAACGCTTATAATGAGTGGATGCGCCCTTCCGATATTATCACCCCCTAAATTTGGAAAAGGCATATTTTTGGTAAAACCAGTCGATCAGCGGTGCAGTCGACGGTTATGTGCCTTTCCCTCTTGAGTTGTCCGCTCAAGGGTACCAGTCTAGCACTCCATAGAAACCTTACTCTGTTCAATTGTGCATGCATCACTGTCAAACCTAGCCGAGTCGGTTATGATGTCCGTATAATGACTCTTTAAGATAGCCTTGTCCAAAGTCCACTGGGTTTACTTGGAACCCAAGCAGACATTACCACGTCTGTGCATTTATTTACAGAACTAAATGTTGCTTATACCAATTATTGATATTTAAATAGTCGAGTCTGGCGGGGGTAAGGGTCTAAAACTTTGTTTTGCAGAAAATGAGGCACGAAGTCCCCAGATTCGGCATGGTAACCAACATCTACCCAAGGTTGCTAAACTGGTGGGAAGACCTTCACTCCAGTGATCAGACTCTCGTCCGCAAATATTTGGGAAACTTGCCTTCTCTTCTAGAAATCCAACCCAACAACAAAATCATAAAGGCTTCATCTCTATTCTGGGATGGCAATAAATCTGTGTTCCGCTTTGGGGACCTTGAAATGACACCTTTGCTGGAGGAAATAGGAGGGCTAGCTGGTATCCCATGGGAAACGCCAGGTTTTCTCATGCCAGAAAATAGCAAGGGTAGGGGTTTTCTCAAAATGATGGGACTAAAGAAGAACACAGACCTGACCTGCTTGAAAGATTCCTACATTCCTTTCGACTATCTGTACAAAAGATACGGCCATAGAAAGTCTTACCGCACTTACCCAGATGAATTCGCCCTCACATCATTGGGGCATATCCACCGAAGAGTCTTCGTCTTTATGTTCTGCTTTTTGTGGATGATAGTATTTCCTATGAAGAAGGCTAGGATCCATACCAGACTGGCCATGGTCACCAAGACTTTAATGGAGGGAATTGGCGGGCAGCCTTTTAGCACAGTACCTATGATCGTTGCAGAGATATATCGAGCCCTGGAAAATTGTCAACAAGGGGCCAAACACTTTGAGGGTTGTAACTTACTGCTCCAACTCTGGCTCATGGAGCATCTCCAAAAAGGTGAATATCGACAAGAGATTCTGCGTAGAGGCTGGGACAATCATGTCACCTTCCATCAACCCAGGCGAATGAACTATATGTCTAACATGTTTTCCCAAACAGAAAAGATGCCAAAGGGTGGGTAGAGTTGTTTAAAAATCTGAGAGAAGACCAAGTGCAATGGATGTTCGAGCGGGTCCCTACTGAAGAGTTCATTGTCCGATCTCGAGATGCGCCGTTTCTTATACTCATTGGTTTAAGAGGAACTTATCCTTATGTCCCTCTCCGAGTCATGAGGCAGGCAGGAAGAAAGTAGGTTATACCAAGGGTTGACAAAATGAGTCACTTCAGGGCCGACTTTCAAGATGACGATAGTCCATACAATTGCCAAGCTCAGCATATGTGGCACTGCAAAATCATCCTGGGAAAGGATTCCATAGAACTAGACAAGTACCATGCTGGTTATACTCCATATTAGCCAAGCTGGTTGGAAGACGATCATAGTAGGTTAGGACAACTCGGGTTTGTTCGAGGTCACAAGATCATCGACGAAAAGGTTGAAGTATAGTTTAAGTACAACCAATTGCGCAAGAGAATTCGGGAATGCGAAAGTGAGCACTGGGAAATTCAAGAAGCCCATCAAAAGTTGATTGAAGAATGGAAAGATATGGCTGCCAGTGCCAACAAGCTACTGGGTATTTGGAGTGGGGTTTAGTGGAGCTAGAAAGGAAGTTCATCCAGAGGATTGAAAACTGCCAGAATGCTGAGGGAAGCGAAGGAGGACACTTGGCTAGATCCTACTTGTTGCTGGGACTACATGAGCTGGTGAAGTTGTTCATTGAGCTAAAGATGCCGAGTCTGGGGAAGGTCCTTCTGGGACCAAGTAGTTAGGAGTCTTTTCTTTGCTTTAAATGTAATAAGGACAATGGCCATTACTGACATTTTATTTTCTGCTATTTTTACTTTCATTTTGGGATTCGTCTTACTCTTATCAATAAAATAAGGCATTTAGCATTCTAAGTTCTCCAAATCAACTTATCGTTAGGCCTACCTCGGGCACAATGAGGCTCCCAAAATTAGGACACGATTTATATTCTTGCACTATGTGTTTAAATATTGAAACTTTTTCTCCTCACGACCCTCACTAACTTGTTACCTTTTTGTTTACTTTTTTTTTATTCCTCTTCCCCAAAGGTTAGTTCGTGCACTCTGGCATCGTCGTCTTACTCCACAAGATCTAAGGGACCTCCACCTCCTCCTCCTCCGAATCCTATCAGAAATAAGAACAACGGAAGAATGGAAGAATTGAGCAACATCAGAAAAGAGAACCCAGTTGAAAGGGTAGAGGCTCCTCAATCTATTCAGGTTTCCAAGGAAAGTGCCTCCCAGCTCGAACAGAAGTTATTGAAATTTCAGGAAGCACTGGACCAATTTTGGAACTTGGAAAGCTTGTCGTTTTTCCTCACTACCCTAGATGTAAATTTCCCCAACACTCAAAATCCCACACCACCACAAAACATCCCGAAACCACAAGACCAACCCACTCCCCATCACCACTTCAACACATGCCACACTTCAGGAAACACCTCGTTGCTCATCCCTGAACCACTAAACTCCACAAATGCTCATCACCACAACACCCCCGTCTATATGGAAACCATACCACATCCTATTCAGCCCGCCTTGAGCACACCTGAGTCTGATGACAAAGACTCTCTTATCAGGAATCTGGCTGCAGAACTCAAGAAGCTAACTAGCCGAGTTCAGGGTATTGAAGGAAGCAAGGGGATCGAGGGACTGAATTACAAAGACCTTTGCATTCAACCAGATGTCGACTACCCGAGGGGTACAAATCTCCCAAGTTTGAAATGTTCAATGGCATCACGAATCCCAGAGTTCATTTGAGGACATACTGCGACAAGCTAATCGGAGTAGGAAAACATAAAAAGATTCGCATGAAGCTCTTTATGAGAAGTCTGAAAGGGGATGCTCTATCTTGGTACATTAGCCAAGACCTGAAGAAGTGGTCGAACTGGGTAAGTATGGCATCCGATTTCATGGACAGGTTCATATTCAACACAGAGAATGCACCAGATGTGTTCTACATCCAGAACTTAAAGAAGAAACCTAGGGAGACATTCCGTGAGTATGATAATCGTTGGAGATCGGAAGCTGCCAAGGTCAGGCCGGATGTAGAAGAAGGGCAAATGAACAGGTTTTTCATTCAGGCTCAACACCCACAGTACTACGAAAGGTTGATGCTGATTGAAGGCCAGAAATTTTCCGACATCATTAAGCTAGGGGAGAGGATCGAGCAAGGTATTAAAAGTGGTATGGTCACTAACTTTGAAGCATTACAGGCTACCAAAAAGGCTCTACGGTCTGGTGGAATGTCCAAGAAAAGGGATGTAAGTGTCGTGATGGCTGCACAGAGAACAAAATCCCCAATAAAATACCAAACCTACCCAATACCCCCTCTTACATATCAACCTACCTCAAATTACCAATCACATTTGCCTCCTTACCAAGCTCTACCACCTACTTACCAATCATCTCCACCTCCCGCATATCAGCCTACTTCACCCAAATACTCCCAATCCGCACACGTCTACCAAGACTACAACACCCAACAAGCCCGCTATCAATCACCTCCCCCTCACCAAAATTTCCCTAGACCCCAACCAAACTTCGACCACAGACCTTCCAAATAATACACCGCCATTGCCGAACCAATCGACCAGCTGTATGAAAGGCTTAAAGCTGCTGGTTATGTCACCCATATCCCTGCCATAACCCTAGAAAACCCTTCCTAATGGGTCAACCCAAACAAAACATGTTCATACCATTCCGGCGTGAAAGGGCATACTATTGATGGATGTCGCTCTCTGAAGGATAAGATCCAAGCTTTGATTGACAACAAGATCATCGTGGCAAAGGAGCCTGCTCCGAATGTCAGTAACAACCCTCTACCATACCACAAGGGTGGAGGTGTTCATATGATTAAGATAGAAGATTATTGGGACCCCAAAAGATCGATCGGATTGATCGTTGAAGGTGACGAACCAAAGAAACCAACAGTCACACTCAATATGATTGTAGTCCAGATCCAGCCTTCTGGAGATGCTGAAGTGAACATGTCCATACCATTTGAACTTGAAACACCAACCTCCACAAAAATGCCAGGATCGATTGAGGTCGAGTTTGGGTCCCCAAAGGCACCTACGCCATTTGAAGTTGCTGTGTTACCTTCCAAAGCAAGGATACCCATTCCAGTGTCAATGTCAGCCATAGCACTATTCCATACGAAGTCCATCACTTAGGATTACATAGCTGAGGCAAGGAGAAAAGGAAAATCCAAAATTGGAGAAGCAGTTGCGGCACAGGGTATGATGAGAACCGGCAGGGTTTATACTCCAGAACACTTGGTTGAGTCGAGTAAGTAGACCTCTGGTCGACAAGCCATCACCGAAACTGGGCCTGATGACCTCTGGAGAAAGATACAAGCAAAGGAATACTAAGTCATTCACCAATTAAATAAAACACCGGCACAGATCTCTATCTTAGCTCTGCTACAAAGCTCTGATGCACATAACAATGCCTTGTTAAAAGAACTAAGTGAGGCATATGTACCGAGCAACATCATGGGAGGATAAATGGCAAATATGGTAGGTCAGGTATTGGATAGTCACAAAATCACTTTCCATGAAAATAATTGCCACTGAAAGGTTTGAGCCATAACAAGGCGTTGCATATCACTGTGCAATGCGAGGATTATTTCATCACCAGGATTCTAATTGACGGAGGGTCCAGCCTCAATATTTATCCATTGGTGACTCTCAAAACTTCAGGAAAGAGCCTGCATAAGATCAAGGATGGAGCCATCAATGTAAAAGCTTTCGATGGCTCCCAAAAGTCTACTATCGGGGAAATTAGTATGTGTTTAAAAATGGGACCTACTTGGTTCGATGTTGACTTTCAAGTAATAGACATCCCAGCATCTTACAACTTGCTATTAGGATGGCCCTGGATCCATGCCGCTGGGGTTGTGGCATCAACCTTACATCAGGCGATGAAGTTTGAGTGGAATCACCTTGAGGTGATTATTCATGGCGACGGTAGCAATCCCATATACAGTCGCCAGACCATCCCAGCAATCGGAGGAAGAAGAAATATAGGCGGAGAAACCTACCACCACATTGAGCGAGTCAACGTCGTGGACAAGGACAAATGGTGGGATAACAAAGTCGAAAGCATATTGAACTGTTACGGGTATGAACCTGGCAAAGGACTTGGCAAGAATCTCCAAGGAATCACTAAGCCCATCAAGCTCAAGAAGCATGGCACCACCTTCGGATTGGGATATAAGTATACTTGGGAAGAATTCAAGGATAGGCCTCCACCCTGGTGCAGCCCTTACTATCCATTGGAGCAGCCGATACCCCATCTGGACCAGACTTTTCGACCAGCAAAAGTCATCTATGGGTCAGAAAAAGAGGAAGCATTAGTAGCAATGAGGAATTTGTTCTTAGAAGAGGATGATATGGACTGTTATGTCATTTTTGAGGAGGAGGGGGAGGAATGACCTTCTATACAGGATGTAAGCAGAGGAGCACGCCTCAACAATTGGACTGTCAGAACCATCAGAGCCCGGCGTGCCTCGGGGTAGCAAGGCTGAATAAAGCACCATGCATTATTTTGCTTTACTAGTTTATTTTCCTTTCGCATTTTTTTCAAGAAAGAGCTCCAATGTTCAAAACACTTACGGAATTTATTAAAATATTTTGATTTTCTTACAAATCTCTCTCTTATTATTTTACTTCACTTAAACAGCTTACTATTACTTATCTTGATGAACCGACGTTTGTGACATGCAACGAGACATCGCAACAAACGGATATACACTCGGAAGAAGATGATATATCGGAAAAGGTTGTTAAAGAGGTTGAGGATTTCAAGAATAGACCTAAGTCTAACTTGGACAAGACTGAGGTTGTTAACTTGGGAGATGCAGAAAATGTCAAAGAAACACGCATCAGTGTTCATTTGTCACCATCAGAAAATGAGGAGTACACGGAATTCTTAAAGGAGTATGAGGACATATTCTGCTGGTCGTATGATGATATGACCGGTCTCAGTACATAGATCGTGGCTCACAAACTGCCAACCGATCCTGCATGCCCACTAATAAATCAGAAGCTCAGGAAGTTCAAGCCTGACATGAGTTTAAAAATCAAGGAAGAAGTCACCAAGCAAGTCAAAGTCAAGGTTCTCGGGGTAGTAGAGCATCCAACATGGTTAGCCAACATCGTGCCAGTACCGAAGAAGAACGGGAAGGTTAGAGCCTGTGTCAACTACTGGGACCTCAACCGGGCCAGTCCCAAAGACGACTTCCCCTTACCAAATATACACATCTTGATTAACAGCTGCACCAAGCACGAGCTGCAATCGTGTGTGGATTGTTTTGCTGGGTATCATCAGATCTAGATGGACGAAGAAGTATCCTTTGTAGGAGAGGATATTGTAGAATCCTATGATGATTGGAGAATGTTTTTTAATGAATCAGCAAACTTCAAATGAGTTGGCATAGGAGCAGTCCTAGTATCAAAAATCGGCCAGCATTATCTGATATCTGCCAAGCTCAGGTTCCCGTGCACCAAAAACATAGCCGAGTACGAAGCCTGCATCTTAGGGCTAAAAATGTCCATGACATGAATATCCTAGAGTTGCTAGTAATCGGGGATTCAGACCTGCTCATACATCAGGTCTGAGGAGAAAGGGCAACTAAGAATTCCAAGATGCTCCCGTATTTGCATCATGTACAGGAGTTGAGGAAGAGATTCAAAAAGACAGAATTTTGCCATGTTCCCAGAGTCTAGAATGAGTTTGCCGACGCGTTGGCAGCCCTATCATCTATGATCCAACATCCAGATAAGAACTTCATAGACCCTATTCCGGTAAGGAATCATGATCAGCCAGCTTACTGTGCTCATGTCGAGGAGGAAGTAGATGAAAAACCTTAGTTTCATGATATTAAGGAATACTTGGCAAAAGGAAAATACCCTGAGCTTGCAAATCCCACTCAGAAGCGCACACTCCGGAGATTATCTAACAATTTCTTTCACAATGGAGGAATCCTATATAGGAGGACTCCTGATTTGGGATTGCTAAGGTGTGTCGACGCAAAGGAAGTATCTAAACGGTTAGAAGAAATCCATGTTGGGACCTGCGGTCCACAAATAAATGGGTTTGTCTTAGCTAAGAAGATACTCCGGGCAGGTTATTTTTGGATGACTATGGAAAAGGACTGCATCCAGTATGTTCGAAAGTTCCATCACTATCAGATACACGCAGACATGATAGAGGTGCCTCCAAACGAGCTTACTATAACAAGCTCGCCATGGCCATTCGTCGCTTGGGGAATGGATGTCATCGGGCCTATCGAGCCTACTGCATCAAATAGGAACAGGTTCATTCTAGTGGAAATTGATTATTTCACCAAATGGGTTGAAGCAGCCTCTCACAAGGCAGTGACCAAGAAAGTCGTGGCAGACTTTGTCCGCGACCGCATTGTTTGTCGGTTCGGAATTCCAGAGTCAATCATCACTGATAATGGTTCCAATCTCAATAGTGATTTGATGAAGGCCATGTGTGAAACCTTCAGGATCAAACACAAGAATTCTACAGCTTACAGACCTCAAATGAATGGAGCCATAAAAGCTGCCAATAAGAATATCAAGAAGATACTAAGGAAAATGATAGAAAAGCATAAATAGTGGAACAAGAAGCTATCATTTGCTTTATTAGGGTACTGCACCATAGTTCGCACATCAACCGGGGCAACTCCCTATATGCTGGTTTATGGTACATAGGCAGGCATTCCCGCCGAGGTAGAAATTCCCTCGTTGAGAATCATACACGAAGCAGAACTCGACGACATAGAATGGGTAAAGAGTCGCTACGAGCAGTTAGCCCTCATAGATGGAAAAAGAATGAACGCAGTTTGTCATGGTCAACTTTATCAGAACAGAATGTCCAAGGCCTTCAACAAAAGAGTCAAGCCAAGACAATTCACGCCAGGACAGCTGGTATTAAAGAAAATCTTTCCGCATCAGGATGAAGCCGAAGGGAAGTTCTCTCCCAATTGGCAAGGTTCGTGCATGGTTCATCGGGTTTTAATTGGAGGAGCCCTCATACTTGCAGAAATGGAGGGAGAAGTGTGGCCGAAGCCGATAAATTCGGATATAGTAAAGCAATACTATGTGTAACATTTATGATTTCCTTAAATGTAATTTGAACTACGTCTGACCTGATTCTCGTTTAAGAGGGGATATGTAGGTAGCTTTATGGGTTCAGTCATAATTCAATAAAAAATTTATTTCCCCCGATATTGGAAACTGGGGTAGAATTTTGAGGAGGACCCTCAAAATTATGAAGATGATTTAAGCCATTTACCGCAAGCAGCTGTCAGAAGTAGCAACCCAGTAAACTGGGGCAGAATGTTGAGGAGGACCCTCAAAATTTCGGAGCGAGAAAGGTTGCAATGTCTTGAACTGCGTCACAGTCGTCGGTTCATCTAAAGAAAAATTATTTTCAATTATACATTTATGTTATACTTCACTAAATCATGCATAGCTATTATCAAATTGCTTTGTTTAGCGATGCTACCCCAATGATACACAACATCACGCCAAGCAGGACAAGCGAAGTCCACGGGGAATACGAACTAAACTTCCCCATCTACAACACGATTTTTCTTTGGATACAGCCACCCAAGTCGCAAATCACCAAGTATATTTATACACTCATACTTTTCAGGAATGCAACCTTCGGAACCATCACACCCACTCACAATTGCTATCCATAGATGATATCCTCAGCAGCCATAATATCGCAATCAGCTATCAGCTACTAAGCCATGAGCTAAGAAATTTTACTACCATCTACATTTTTACATTGCATAAGGCTACTATTCTGCCTTCTGAGGTTAAGCTCTACCTCCATCTGCATTTTCTGCATTGCATAAGGCTACTATTCTGCCTTCTGAGGTTAAGCTCTACCTCCATCTGCATTTTCTGCATTGCATAAGGCTACTATTTTGCCTTTCGAGGTTAAGATCTACCTCCATCTGCATTTTTTGCATTGCATAAGGCTATTATTTTGCCTTCCGAGGTTAAGCTCTACCTCCATCTGCATTTCTGCATTGCATAAGGCTACTTTTCTGCCTTCCGAGACTAAGCTCTGTCTCCATCTGCATTTTTTGCATTGCATAAGGCTACTATTCTGCCTTCCGAGGTTAAGCTCTACCTCCATCTTCATTTTTCTCATTGCATAAGGCTACTATTCTGCCTTCCAAGGCTAAGCTCTGTCTCCATCTGCATTTTCTGCATTGCATAAAGCTATTATTCTGCCTTTCGAGGTTAAGCTCTACCTCCATCTGCATTTTTTGCATTGTATAAGGCTACTATTCTGCCTTCCGAGACTAAGGTCAGTCTCCATCTGTATTTTCTACATTGCATAAGGCTACTATTCTGCCTTCCGAGGTTAAGCTCTACCTCCATCTGCATGGCTGAAATATCGCCACCTCTATTTACATCTTGCATCAGCTGAAATATCGCCATTTCTATTTATGTCTTGCATTGGCTGAAATATCCACTTCATTTAAGTCTTGCATTGGCTGAAATATCGCCATTTTATTTAAGTTTTGCGTCGGCTGAAATATCTCCATTTTATTTAAGTCTTGCATCGGCTGAAAGATCGCCACTTTTATTTAAATCTTGCACCGGCTAAAAAATTGCTGCCTTCATTTAAATCTTGCATCGGCTGAAATATTGCCACTTCATTTAAGTCTTGCATCGGCTGAAAGATCGCCAAAATCCTGCATTTCATGGGCTGAAAGATCGCCAAATTATCCAAGGGCGTCATTGTTCGGAGGCACCATTTTTATAGCCCTAGAACGTCATGCCATGGCCTGAGGACCCCATTTTATCTTTTGCATATCATTATTCAAGGGCATCATAGTTTGGAGGCATCATTCTCATAGCCCGAGAGCATTATTTCATAGCCTGCAAATCCTTTATTGTATGCTTCGTGGCCTAGGACGCCATGGTCTGAGGACGTCATCCTAACCATCCAAAGAAAGCATTCATGGTCCAATGGGAATTCGCATTTCACGTTTAAATTTATGCACAATATATATTCGCATTGCTCATTTGCAGGTAAACTGGCTAGCAATGGTCGTCTCAGCAAGAGCGATCCCGCTCCAGTTCCGGCAGCCTATCAGACTCTGACCATTCTTCGCAACCTGAACACCGCATCTGTTTTTCGAAAATCTCCATCGGCATATTCCGCCTATGGATCCCGAACTACATATGGCCTGATTCCTGTAAGACCAGGGATATATAGGTAGCTCAGGAACCAGATCTTGGTCAAAATTCTTCAAATCGTTTCGTTCAGTCAAAATTGGCCATCATATCTTTACCCGACAACGTTTTCATCCTTCTCGGGTAAAGAGGGACAGCTGTTGATACACAATTTTTCCCTAGGTATTTTTTATATACAAAATACTTTTAAAATAGCATGCACATACATATATAATCATACCCAAGAGTTTTGGTATTTTTTTCCTAATTTTTAAAGATTTTAAAATCAATTTATTGTCCATTTTAGTAGTATAAAAATTAGAAATTATTCCCCAAAACTATCCTTTTTATGAATAACTTATTTTATTCTCATATTTACAACAAAATATGATTAAGGTGATTTTTGTATATTTTTTACAAATTTATTTGATATTTTTAAAGCTAAATTACATATAGTTGCAATTATAGCCTATTTTACGATTAATAGTACTTTATAATTGTAAAATTAGTTCCAGTATTTTTAAATTAATATTTATGTATTATTAATTAACTTAGTTCTTTTAATTTGCTTTTAAAATCATTTTTTACTATTTTTATAAAATAAAAGAGGAAAATTGGCTATTTAATATTTAGCTCATTTCTATTTCAATTACAGCCCCCATTTCCTTTCAATTTTGGCCCTTAAATTGACCCAATTTCAATCCCAAATCGGACCATCCCAATCCCTAAATTACCCAACCCCTGACCCAATTAAAAAACCCGTCTGCCTCCCCTTTGATCTAGGTCGTAGATCATTTTGATCAACGGCCATAAATTCCCCTTTCCTTTTTTAATCTCCAAACCCCCCTAACCTAATTCATTTTGTCTGAGACGCCGCCTTTGAACTCCTTCATCTCTCAAATCCTCTCAAACCTTCCTGGAACCGTAATCGTCTCCCACCTTTACTCACCATTAGAACTAAGCTATTCAAGGTTGTGAAACCTAACTTCGATAGTTCTCTCCAAGACCTTCTCAGATCTGTAGATCTATGGCTTCACCGGCCATTACTCCGACATATTCGAGCAATATGAGTCTTTTCGACTCAGGATCTGACTTTCCTCAAGACCTTTCTCATTCCTAGGATTTTTCTCTGCAAACCTAAGATGTCCGACGTTCTTTACTTGCTTATTTTCTTAGATTTGGAACATGTCTATGTTCTATTGAACGTTTAAAAAATTTTCCCCAAATTTCCTTTTTTCAAAATCATTTTTTCCTTTCGATTTTAAGGTTTCTTAAAGGTTTTCAAAAGCATCTTTCTGACTCTGTTGTTCTTTCTTTATATGTGTTTGTTTGACTTCTTTTACTACGCATGTACTGTTCTTCTATTTTCTTTTTCAAATCTACATGTTATTCATGTGCTCACTTGTTAATCCGTGTTGTCTTCCTTATTCTTTGCTATATGTGTTTACGGTCGAGTTCTTTGATTTTTTTTACTTTATTGAACTCTATTTGTGTTCTTACTAAGCATACTTCATCTACTTTTGTTTAAGCTCGTATCATCTCTTTCTTCTGAACCTGTGTAAATTCCGGGTTTTCTCAAATATGTTCTCATGACCTTGAATTAGTTTTCTTTCTATCATGTATGTTTGTTTCTCATAAGTCTTTGGAAAGGACTTGTCACGCCTCAAAATTCGAGGAATAAACCCAACTGAGCAAGCCTGTTAAATTTCATTCTACCCAAACTAATTCATGAATAAATAGGAGATGGACTCCATTAGTCATACTTTATAAATATTTCATTAGCAACTTCCATTTTGTTTTCATTAACCATTTAAAACACAATATCCCAAATGTGAAAAATTTTATGGATGTGGAGGAAAACATATTTTCCAAATACCAGTATTGCAAATTTCATTTCCTAATACCAAAAACCACCCACAACCTGTCTACGGTGCCTCTAAATATAACTGAAGAATAATATCAAAATGCCGGCAACAAGGCTCCAGCTATACCTCTAAATACAAAGTACATGATAAACAATCGTACAGGACCCAGAAATGAAATGGGGCTCACCAAATCAGCTGAAAGGAAGAGGCGTCACTGGCTGCGACCAACACTGCCTGCTATGGAACCACTTACAATCATAACACGAATATAGCGCCCCCGGCAAAAGGGACATTAGTGCCATTGAATAGCACTAGTATGTATAACTAAACACCATCTAATTAGAAATAACTATCAAACAAGAATAAAGAAATCACAAGTGAACCTTAAACACTTTAAATTATCACAACATTATCAAATAAAAGGGATCACATAGCTTTCACATAATTCCATACCTTTAGGTTGCATCTCATAGCCCGTCCATAGGGTTCACATATCATATTATGCACCTATGCGTTTCATAGCCCGTCCATAGGGTTCACATATCATATTATGAACCTATGCGTTTCATAGCCCGTCCATAGGGTTCACATGTCATATTATACACCTATGTATTTCATAGCCCGTCCATAGGTTTCACATTTTATATTATACCCCTATACATGTCATAGCCCGTCCATAGGGTTCACATATCATATTATACACCTATGTGTTTCATAGCCCGTCCATAGGTCCCATATATTATATTATATACCTATGCGTTTCGTAGCCCGTACATAGGTTCCACATATTATGTTATACACCTATGCGTTTCATAGCCCGTCCATAGGTTCACATATCAATTAATCGGCACAGGGGGACACAATCATTACATCATACTTGGAACTAGGCCACATTTCATAATTCAATCTCTTATTTCCCACATTTCACATCATTTCCACATATTTCACGTCAATATCAATTTCAACAACAAACCATTTAATTCAAGATGTCAAGTACACATGAGAGAAACCATGAATCCTCGGCATATACAATATCTTAAAAATCATACACCTCAAGTTCATTATCAATGGAACTTCAAACATAAGGGTTCTTCAAACAAAAAAGAGGGGACACACCAAACCATAATAAAAATAGACGTCAAGTCATAAACAAGAAATTACATCCATCATTCTTGAATTATTCCTTTTCAATCATGACAATATACAATTTAAACATCGGTGTATGTAACAACTCGGATCACATTGGGGTTACTTATAAGGCAAATCATTATCTCGAGCAACCATCTATGGGCATAAATTGAGTACAAGCCTTTAGGCCACTTTATTGTTGTAGTCATTTACGGAGAGTGAAGTCAAGGCTCATTTCATAATCTATTTCACATTTTCTCATGTCATAGGCGTCACCAAGTACAATTACAATTCAAGTTCTTGCCACATTGGCCATACTCGATTTCCCAAAGTCATTCAATTTATTTCAAACATCTTTATAGATAAAGGATTTCATATAGTTTGGCTTAACAATCTCAATTTCAATCTTTATTTAAGGTCTTAGTATTTCAATACATAATTCATATCATTTGCCCCTTTCAAGGTATCAAGATAGCACGTTAATCCTGTTGAGACACATCCTCCACGCATATAAGGTTACAATATCAATTCATGGAAAATAACAATCGACACAACAATTCAACTTTAATCTTACCATATTCACACAATATCGATGAAGCTCGATTTCTAAAAGACGGGGGTTTAGCCATACATACCTTGTTTAAGCTTTCCTTAAGTTACTACGACGTTCTGGAAATTCTAGCAATCCCAATCTACTTTGAAACATAACAAAATTAAACACAAATTAAGAAGGAATTCATGATTTCAGCTCATTTGAGCATTCTATCAAACACTAGTTGAGCATCTTGATTTCAAATCACTTTTATAAGATTTCCTTCATTCCCCAACCCAATCTTTACTTATTTATGATCAACAATCTTTCCACAAACCTAATTTGTACATACATGTATACATAATACTATTACACCCAAGAATCATACCCCAATAACCCATCTCACAATCTCTACAACACCAACACAACCTAGGTTAGGCACTTATGGATTTCAATCATCATCCCATGAGTTCTAATGTATCTATCATACATAAATAATCACCATAGAGTAGTTGGAGATGATAGACATACCTCTTGTAGTAAGAATTTTAAGTATCCCCACTTGTGGTGATCTTGATAAATTCAAGGATTTGAATGAAAATCTATGGATTTTCAAGATCAATCCATGTTAATATAAGTGTTTAGGAGTAGCAATCAACTCAAAATACTCCAAAAATCTTACCTTGGATCATAGAAATGAAGAGTGGGACAGATTCCTCTTGAGAGAGCAAGCCCTTGCTCCAAAAATGACTTGGGAACCCTCTATACCCGGTCTTGGAGTATTTAGAAGCCTTCCACTAGCGCGGTCGTGCACCTGGGTGCGCTAATATGCGCGTCAAAAAGCAGAATACTTCGCAATATGTACGTCCACTTGCGCGATCGCGCATCTGGCGCACTAGTGACACATGCCCAGTAAAATTGTCATAACTTTCTTTATACACCTCCAAATGACGAACGGTTTGTTGCGTTGGAAAATAGGCTCGAAGGGATTTAATTTGATAGATTTTGCATCACACAACTCATAATATAACTGGAGATATGGTCGTCCAAAGTGAGGTCTTGTGCGCACTCATTTACAACTTTCGTCTAATATGAAACTTTCCAACTTGGCTTAGACTTAGGCCTTTCCTTAGACCCCAATTTACATATAATAAGACTTATACACTTATTACCATATCCAATTGATATCCATCATATCATAAATCCTCATTTGCACACAAAATAAAATAATTTAGCCTACCTTGGCACGACGAAATCTTAAATTACTCAAAAAAAAATTCCGGGGCCTTACATTCTCCCCCCTTAGGATCATTCGTCCTCGAATGAGGATTGATGTCCTTTCACTAGCCATCCTAATGTAACTTCAGCTTGTTCATATCATGAAATATATTAATAGCCCAAAATTTGGCTAACTCCATAAATTTCTGAAAATTTCACCAGAGTTTTCTCTGTAATTAGGCCTATCTACCTGTTAGAGAGCCCCCGAAACATATTTCCAAGATCATTACACAGTCTCTGTTATCCCTACAACTGGTATACAATTCATTCCCCAAAAACTCGTACATATTCATACACTTTAAATAACTTACAATTAGCTCGTTCTCTTTACACCACAAATTGCAAATGGTTCACCCAATGTCATTTACTTGCACAAAACAGGGTTACTTCAATGAGCCCCATATAATTCAATCACTTTAACATGCCAGAAATGCTTCAATTAATCATTACCAGTCTACACCATCATTAACAATTTACCTACCACATAAGTTTCACAAAATTTTCATTTATTTCAAGGGTTGCACATTACCCAAATAGCAACATTTGCAATCTGGCACACATTGGGAAGTTACAACAATAATGCAATTTCGGGAAAGTGGGGTGCCTTTGCACAAATCTGAACACTACCTTAAATTGCTTGAAGACAATTGTTCGCAACTACTAGACTTGTTCGAATAGATGGGGATATTTCTTTTTCATTTCTTTTTCCGCTTCCCACGTGGCTTCCTCGACTTGTTGACTTTGCCACAATACTTTAACTGAAGCAATTTCCTTGTTCCTCAATTTTTGGACTTGCCTATCATGAATAGCAACTGAAATCTCTTCATACGATAAGTCTTCACTCACCTCAATAGTCTCAGTAGGCACGATGGCATATGGATCTCCAACCACCTTCTTCAACATAGACACATGGAACACCGGGTGCACTAATGACATCTCAAGGGATAATTTCAGCCTATAAGCCACATGTCCTATCCTTTTATAGATCCGATATGGACCGACATACCTTGGTCTCAATTTCCCTTTATTCCCAAATTGCATGACTCCCTTCATGGGAGATACTTTCAAGAACACCCAACCGTCTACTTGGAATTCCAATTCTCTGTGACATATGTCCGTATAGGATTTCTGGCGACTCTGAGCAGTTTTCATCCTCTCCTGAATGATTGTAACTTTTTTCATAGCCTGGTGCACGAGATCTGGCCCTAACAGTTCTGCTTCACCAACCTCGAACCACCCAATCGGAGATCTACACCTCCTCTCATAAAATGCCTCAAATGGGGCCATATGAATATTAGCGTAAAAGTTGTTATTGTAAGCAAACTCGACAAGCGGAAAATGGTCATTATTATCCAACCTCTTCTCCCCATATTGTAGCTACCAATAGAGTTCCCTGATATTGCGGCTTAGGAATTACCATGCTAAACATGTCTTGTCTATAACAAGTGTTCATCCTCTTTCAATCTATTCTGAACCTTTCATTTTCCCTTTGGGTAGATTGTGTTGTCTTTCCCTTATTGATCACCCTTTGGCCTAGACAATATGCTAGTACCATCTTTTCTTTCTAATGGGAACTTTCATTGCAATTCTATTTTGCGGATAGTGCATAGTTAATAGCCTTATTGTTCCACGCATTTGTCTGCCTCCCGTGAACTTGTAATATCATTATGCTTGGTTTAATCAGTTTATGATACCACAGCTTCACCACTGGTATTTTCACTTCCCATTTATGTAGACATGAACTATCTCTTTATCCTTTAGTTGATATTTAGTGTCACCCAAGTCAGTTGCATTGCGGTTATCCCCTTATAACTTTTATTAACACTTGTGCTCTAAGCGAGTCCACCATTCTGATGCAAGATATTTTATGATAACCATGACCCTCTCAATTTAAAGTTTTTCTCCTCATTTCTTCTTGCCTCATTATTCCTAGCTAGTGAATAGCCATGCATTCTTCCATATGTTACGTGGTCTTTTACCTTAAGTATTTTATCTGGCTCACCCCTTAACTCTTATTAGGATATCCGTGGGAAAGTGTGTTCGTCCGCATATCACTTAACACTTACCTGTTTGTAAGATTCTTTAGAGGCTCTCCATCTAGCCCAAGTACCCTCTTGGTTTATTATAGCATCACATTTATTTCTCCCACTCGTTCTTCCTTTCTTAATATACTGGAACTTTGGTTAAATCACAAATCTATGATTAGCCTATTCTAAAAACTAACAATCTTTCACATTTGACCTATGGTACTTCCTTGGGTTCCATTGCTCCCGACCTTCTAATAAGTATAAAATCCCTTTACAAACATACTCTTATTTTCTAGGATCGTTGACCCTATCATTCACATTTCAATGTGTGAAGAATTTACCTTCCTTAACCTTCCACCTTCTTGGGGTACTAGTTGTCTATCATTATCATATCTTTTCAGAGAGTCGTGTTACCCATTATCTCTTTTCTAGACCACGCATGTATTCAACAAAATATTCAAACATGATAGCTACATGGTCTCACTCTTGTTTCATTGTATTTAAGTGGCCTCATGACGGCCCTTCCTCCCCCACTTGGGGCGAATGTCCTAGA
>MU704991.1:174188-211131 GCA_026770625.1 Nicotiana glauca
AGGAGCGCAACCGGCGCTCAACCGAGGAAACCCGCCTGAGCAAGCCTGTTAAGTTTCATTCTACCCAAACTAATTCATGAATAAATAGGAGATGGACTCCATTAGTCATACTTTATAAATATTTCATTAGCAAATTCCATTTTGTTTTCATTAACCATTTAAAACATAATATCCAAAATGTGAAAAATTTTATGGATGTGGAGGAAAACATATTTTCCAAATACCAGTATTGCAAATTTCATTTCCTAATACCAAAAATCACCCACAACCTGTCTACTGAGCCTCTAAATATAACTAAAGAATAATATGGAAATGCCGGCAATAAGGCTCCGGCTATACCTCTAAATACAAAGTACATGATAAACAATCATACAGGACCCCGAAATGAAGTGGGGCTCACCAAATCAGCTGAAAGGAAGATGCGTCACTCGTTGCGACTAACACTGCTTGTTATGGAACCACCTACAATCATAACATGAATGTAGCGCCTCCGGCAAAAGGGACGTTAGTGCCACTGAATAGTACTAGTATGTATAACTAAACACCATCTAATTAGAAAGAACTATCAAACAAGAATAAAGAAATCAGAAGTGAACCTTAAACACTTTAAATGATCATAACATTATCAAATAAAAGAGATCACATAGCTTTCACATAATTCAATACCTTTAGGTTGTGTTCCATAGACCGTCATAGGGTTCACATATCATATTATACACCTATGCGTTTCATAGCCCGTCCATAGGTTTCACATATCATATTATGCACCTATGCGTTTCATAGCCCGTCCATAGGGTTCACATATCATATTATACACCTATGCGTTTCATAGCCCGTCCATAGGGTTCACATATCATATTATACACCTATGCGTTACATAGCTCGTCCATAGGTCCCACATATTATATTATACACCTATGCATTTCATAGCCCGTCCATAGGTTCCACATAGTATGTTATACACCTATGCGTTTCATAGTCCGTCCATAGGTTCACATATCAATTAATCGGCACAGGGGGGCATAATCATTACAGCATACTTTGCACTAGGCCACATTTCATAACTCAATCTTTTATTTCCCACATTTCACATCATTTCCACATATTTCACGTCAATATCAATTTCAAAAACAAGCCATTTAATTCAAGATGTCAAGTACACATTAGAGAAACCATGAATCCTCTGCATAAACAATATCTTAGAAATCATACACCTCGAGTTCATTATCAATGAAACTTCAAACATAAGGGTTCTTCCAAAAAAAAGAGGGGACACACCAAACCATAATAGAAATAGACATCACGTTATAAACAAGCAATTACATCCATCATTCTTGAATTACTCCTTTTCAATCACGACAATATGCAACTTAAACATCGATGTATGTAACAACTCAGATCACATTTTATCTCGAGCAACCATCTATGGGCATAAATTGAGTACAAGCCTTTAGCCCACCTTATTGTTGTAGTCATTTACGGAGAGTGAAGTCAAGGCTCATTTCATAATCTATTTCACATTTTCTCGTGTCATAGACGTCACCAAGTACAATTACAATTCAAGTTCTTGGCATATTGTCTATACTCTTTTTCCCAAAGACATTCAATTTATTTCAAATATATTTATACATAAAGGATGTCACACCTCCTTTTTCCGCTACTACAGCTTTTTACTACACCCCGGGAAGGGATATAGTAAAGAAAGGAGTTTTTCCAATTTAAGTACAATCGAAACGGGATTTGTTTTTATTTAAGATTCAGAGTCGCCACTTGGGAGATTGATGGTGTCCCAAGTCATCGGTTTGATTCCCGAATCGAGGAAGGGTTTGACTCTGTTTAAGTCGCGAACCAGAAATTCGGGTAAGGAATTCTGTTAACTTGGGAGAAGGTGTTAGGCACTCCCGAGTTCCGTGATTTTAGCACGGTCGCTCAACTGTTATATTTGGCTAAAATTTAGTCTTTATACATGTTACCCTACTTGTGCAATTTTAGAATTAATTACCGCTTTTGTCAATTATTTTCTTTATTTTAAGAAAGTGAACATTGTTTAAGAACATATTTTTGGATCACGTCACATGAAATGCACCCGGATCCTCGACACATTTTTATTCGATATTTTCGGATTTGGATTTGGGTTGCATGAAATGCACACCCGTATTAGGAAAGTAAAATTATTAAGAATCGCGCCTAAAGCGGCTAACGTATTGTTATCTTTTGGGAAGGCCGTGAAATTCGCTAAACGGTCTATCCTGAATACTAAGTATTTTTAATAAGTAATTAATGAGGGTCCCGCAATTATGTATTTTTATTTGACGAGGCTCGTCTCTTCTATTTTTAAAAGGCCGAACTAAAGTATGCTAAGTTTTCTATTTTTGTTTTGTCTCTAAAGGTTAATTAATCCACAAATATAAATTCGAATCCTAAATTCAAGTCTGGATTCAAACAAAAGGATAAAACCTTTTAGCTTGAACCCGCTACCTAATTCAAAACACGATTTTATATTTACGGTTTAATTTCCTTGCTCCTAATGTAATTTCAGCATAAAATAATTCAAAGTGACTTTGGGCCTCAGGAAATTCGGCCCAATAATTACGCTGCAGTTCATTTTAATAAGCAGAAATTGCTATGGGCCTTGGCCCAGCTAAGCCATATAATCTTTAATTTTAGAGACAAGGCTGTCTCATTCAGGCCACAACCTTCTTTGGGCCTGTGATTTACTTCAAATTAAACAGGCTGATTGGTTTAAATGAAGAGAATCAAGATCGAATCAGATTAACGCATAGCAGTTGTTTTATTTGCTAATTGACTATTAATTGTATTGTGAACGGAACAAATTAATCCTTGATTCTGTTGTATCTATAATTCTCTTATTTTAAATTATACAATGAAGTTAACTATCAAATTTCAAAATTAGTTACAGTAATCAACATAACAAAATATGAATCAAGCTAAAAATTACTTTATTAACATTTGATCACATTAGTAATCAAATTTACGCTAAGTAAAAAAAACTAATATAATCATTGCCTATTAACGATAAAATTTGTTCTAAACTATACCTATGTAATTGCCAAACATGCACTGCTCGACTTTTAAACAGGACAAAAACATACAAAATTTCCACATGAATCATAGTCAATATCAAATAACAGTCCAGTTTCAATTACATACAACACTAAGTTATACTAACTTTCAGTCCTCATAACTTGTAAATTTCAAACAATCTGAAAGTAACAGTTTATTACTATGATATACTTAACAGTTTTTCATAGCTCTACATCACATATAATGTTTGTTAAAAGTTCAGATTTCATTACTTCTAACAGACAGAATTCAAACTAGGTATAATAGAAGCATAAAGCTGAAAACAAAATTTATGTGCATTCATCCCATGCTTGAACTTGAAATTACAGCAGGATCTGCGATATGTACCTAGAGATCAAAATGTGTGAGAAAAATGAACTTTACTAAAGCAATGCAGCAACAGCAATTTCAGCAGTCAAATTTCAGGAGCTTCAGGATGATTTTCAAATCAGATTTCTTCAATTAATGTTCAAAATCTATGGAGATTCTACTGACTTTCTACTGAATTCCAGTCAATGAAATAATAACTTTCAAGCTTTCTATTGATTTCTATTTTTTTGATTTTTTTACAGAAATTGAGATTAGAAGAGAGAAATGTTTTGAAGGAAAGTTTTCAGGTTTATCAAAACACCTCTTCAACAAGTAAAATGTATGCCTATTTATAGAAAAATTCTAAGGTACTATTTCAGATTTTTTATTTGCTCATTAGTCCCTTTTTTATTTCTTTTAAACCCTTTATTTTAACTTGTAATACAATTAGATACACTTATTATTAAGAATTATACTAATACCCCAATCTAGAACATTCCAATCTAGTGTAATTCCTTATCTACCCTCACTTCACTTTAACAATTGCTAAACTACCCATTTTTATCCCCCGATTACCCCTGAAATTGCATCATTACTACTATTAACCATTTTTCTATACCCAAAATACCCTCCCTTTCTTTTATTAATTACTACTAACCCTTTTTATGTCCCCAAAATACCCTCTCTTTACTTCTGTTATTACTGTTTCCCCTACCCCCTAATTGCCGGATTTTAACTAATTAAATACAATAACAACAACAACAACAACAACAACAACCCAGTAAAATCTCACAAGTGGGGTCTGGGGAGGGTAGTGTGTACGCAGACCTTACCCCTACCCCGAAGGGGTAGAAAGGCTGTTTCCGAAAGACCCTCGGCTCAAGATAATAAAAAGACAAAGGAAAGAATATTAGATTCACCACGGAAATCATAGGAAAAAAGGAACATAGAATGTAGGAAAAAGGAGAAAAAATAAATAACTAAATAAATCAAAGCAAAAACGATGGTTAGTAAATGGATTCTGCAACCAAAATATAAAAAAGTAAGACATGACATTGCCCCTAGCTATCTTAGACAAAACCCCACCAAGCTAGACTCACAAAGGTACAAAGTAACGCAATACTCAACTACATCCTATCCTACAACCGAAATACGCAATTTCCATAACTTCCTATCAAGTGTCATGTCCTCTGAGATCTGAAGCCTCACAATATCCTTCCTGATCACCTCTCCCCAATACTTCTTAGGCCGCCCTCTACCTCTTCTCGTGCCTTCCACGACCAGCCGCTCACACCTCCTAACTGGAGCATCTGGGCTTCTCATCTGTACATGCCCGACCCATCTGAGCCTTGCTTCCCGCATCTTGTCATCAATAGGGTCCACGTGCACCTTCTCCCGAATGTCATAATTCCTAATCCTATCCATCCTAGTATGCTCGCACATCCACATCAACATCCTCATTTCTGCTACTTTTATCTTTTGGATATGTGAGTTCTTAATAGGCCAACACTCAGCCCCATACATCATGGCCGGTCTAACCACTGCTTTATAGAACTTACCTTTGAGTATTGTTGGCACTCTCTTATCACACAAGACTCCATATGCTAACCTCCACTTCATCCATCCTACACCAATACGGTGTGTGACATCATCGTCGATCTCCCCTCCCCCGTGGATAATCGACCCAAGATACTTGAAGCTGCTTCTATTTGGGATAATTTGTGACTCAAGCCTCACATCCACGTCCACTTCCCCCGGCCCGGCGCTGAACTTACACTCGAGATATTCCGTCTTCGTCCTGCTTAGCTTGAAGCCCTTCGACTCAAGAGTCTGTCTCCAGACTTCCAATCTCTCGTTAACACCGGCTCGTGACTCATCAATCAGAACTATATCATCGGCGAATAGCATGCACCATGGCACCTCCCCTTGAATATGGTCTGATATCGCATCCATCACCAAGGCGAATAAGAACGGACTAAGCGCAGAGCCTTGGTGTAATCTCATTTCAACCGGAAAAGGCTCAGAGTCCCCTCCTACTGTCCTAACCTGAGTCTTAGCCCCATCATACATGTCCTTAATTGCCATAACATAAGGAACCGGCATACCTTTTGCCTCCAAGCATCTCCATATAACTTCTCTAGGAACCTTGTCATACGCTTTCTCTAGGTCAATAAACACCATGTGCAAATTCTTCTTTCTTTCTCTGTATAGTTCCACCAACCTCCTAACAAGGTGTATAGCTTCTGTGATGGAATGACCCGGCATGAACCCGAACTGGTTGTCGGATGCAGACACTGTCATCCTCACTCTTGCTTCAACCACCCTCTCCCATACTTTCATGGTATGACTCAGTAGTTTGATACCCCTATAATTGTTACAACTCTGGATATCACCTTTATTCTTATATAATGGAACCACCGTACTCCACCTCCACTCATCTGGCATCCTGTTCGCCTTAAAAATAACATTAAACAACCCAGTCAACCACTCCACACCTGTTCTCCCTACACACTTCCAAAATTCCACTGGAATCTCGTCTGGCCCAGTCGCTCTGCCCCTACTCATCTTACGCATAGCCCCCACGACCTCCTCGACCTCGATACGCCTGCAGGGCCCGAAGTCACGATGACTTTCGGAATGCTCCAATTCGCCTAGCACAATATCACAATCATCTTTTTCATTGAGAAGTTCATGGAAGTAAGTCTGCCATCATCTCTTAATATGGGCATCTTCCACCAGTACTCTACCATCTTCGTCCTTAATGCATCTCACTTGGTCCAAATCTCGAGCCTTCCTCTCTCTCAATTTGGCCAACCGAAATAACTTCTTATCCCCGCCTTTTTCCCCCAGTTCCTCGTACATACGACCATAAGCCGCATTCTTAGCCTCCGTGACCGATAATTTAGCTGCTTTCCTTGCTACCTTATATCTCTCCATGCACACTCTCCTCTCATCCTAACTAAATCTATAATCTTAATTATCAAAATTAATCAGAAATTAACAAATTTAATTAACCACTAATTAGAAATCTAAAAGCTATAACCAGACATGTTAATTTTTATTAAACTGTCAATTAATCAAATTACCGCTAATTAGTTATCAAAATTAAACACTGATATGACTAACAATTATCAAAATCAACTAAACGATCAAAAAACAGAAACTTATCAAATTGGCATGAAAATTATAAAATTAACAAATACTATAAACTCAAATAGGTATTCCAACGAAAAGAAATGAAAGATAAGCAGGAGAATAGAACAAAAATTGTGCAAGAAAACAAACAATCAGACAAATGCATGTATGATAAAGGAAAAAATCAGAAAAGAATAAAAGAAATCAAAAAAAAAAGAAAAAATCAGAAACTTATCTAGGTTTTTATTAGACTTGTAATCGGTTTGTTTGACCACTATTCTTGGCACAAAGATCCTTAAGGAAAGAAGAAGAGAACTTTGAGGCACCATTTACGAAATTCCGACTCGCCGAGAAACTTCAAACTCATATTTGAGCCGCTCCGGTTGGATTTGAAACTCAAGACCCTAAGGATTGTGTAGGGGAAGGAAAGAAGGTGTTGGGGTGTTATTTTTGATTGATTTGGGTGAAGTATCGTTCGCCGGAGTTAGGGTTCCGGCGAGACAAAATTCAATATTCGAGGAGCTGGGCTTGTGTTTGAAGGAAACTAACTAGAGGGGTGGAGAGAGGAGTTTGAGGTGGTCCAACGGTGTAAATTTTGGGCTTATTGGAGACGGTGACGTTTCCCGCCGGCGAGGAATTCCGGCGGGATTAGGGCTTGTGAAGAAGGAGGCGGTGAGGTTTTTTTTTTCTGTTTTCTGATTTAATTAAATCAGTCCAACCCTTTAATATTTAATCAAGGTCACTTGTGAACCGTTGGATTTAAATCATTGGATGGACAGGATTAATAAGAAATGCCAACGACGCTGTTTGGCTAATTTGGCAACTGGACCGGTCTTTGGGGTATTGGACAGGGTTGGGACTTGGGCCTGTGCGGGTGGATTTAATGTTTGGGCTGATGAATTAACTGTGGCCCAATTTGATCAATTGTTTTTTTCTTTATTTTCTCTTGTATTTTATTTTCATTTTTTTGTATTTTTCTGATTTTGTAAAACTAAAACAAAACCTAACTAACTTCTAATATTATTTAAAAGTCAAAAAAAGGTAACAATTATCAATTAAAATGTCCTAGGACTATTATTTTGTAGTTTTCTTTAAATTGTTCTAAAATGAATTAATATCTTCGTAATACTAAAATGTGAAATTAAATTCCTAAATGCAAATGCATATTTTTTGTATTTTTAATATGATTTATTATGCACAAAATGCAACAAATATCAACAAAAATTGTAAAAATAAAAGAAAACCATTTTGTTTGGATTTTTTAAGAATAATTTGCTTAGGGAAAAAATCACGTGCTCACAGTATGTAACAACTTAGATCACATTTTATCTCGAGCAACCATCTATGAGCATAAATTGAGTACAAGACTTTAGCCCACCTTATTGTTGTAGTCATTAACGGAGAGTGAAGTCAAGGCTCATTTTATAATCTATTTCAATTTTCTCGTGTCATAGACGTCATCAAGTACAATTACAATTCAAGTTCTTGGCATATTGGCCATACTCTATTTCCCAAAGTCATTCAATTTATTTCAAATATATTTATACATAAAGGGTTTCACATAGTTTGGCTTAACAGTCTCAATTTCAATCTTGATTTAAGATCTTAGCATTTCAATACATAATTCATATCGTTTCCCCCTTTCAAGGTATCAAGATAGCACGTTAATCCTATTGAGACACATCCTTCGCATATAAGGTTACAACACCAATTCATGGAAAATAACAATCGACACAACAATTCAACTTTAATCTTACCGTATTCACACAACATCGATGAAGCTCAATTTCTAAAAGACGGGGGTTTAGCCATACATATCTTTTTTAAGCTTTCCTTAAGTTACTACGACGTTCTGGAAATTCTAGCAATCCCAATCTACTTTGAAACATAACAAAATTAAACACAAATTAGGAAGGAATTCATGATTTCAGCTCATTTGAGCATTCTATCAAACACTAGTTGAGCATCTTGATTTCAAATCACTTTTACAAGATTTCCTTGATACCTTCTATCAAATCGTCCAAAGTGAGGTCTTATGCGCTCTCATTTACAACTTTCATCTAATATGAAATTTTCCAACTTGGCTTAGACTTAGGCCTCTCCTTAGACCCCAATTCACTTATAATAAGACTTATACACTTATTACCATATCCAATTGATATCCATCATATCATAAATCCTTATTTTGCACACGAAATAAAATAATTTAGCCTACCTTGGCACGATGAAATCATAAAGTACTCAAAAAAAAATTTTGGGGCCTTATAGGACTTCTGAGCCTCTATCAAGTGGCTTGCTTTCTCACCTCTATGTCTGATTCAATTCGAAACCCTAGGATTTGGGAGTTTCTTGGCAATTTTGATTTGTGTGCGAGTTAGGGTTCTATTTTGGGACCCTGGACTCCCAGACTCATTTTGAGTCTGCAAACTAGACTTATAGCACTTTTGCTTATGATTCTGGACCTTTCTTTGATTAACTTCTCTTCCAAATAAATTGACAATCCTTTCTTGATTCACTTATTTTTGTGCTTTATATATGAGAAATTCCTCTTTCAAAAGGTTTACCAACTAATTGATTGATTCTGAAATCCTTTTAATAATGCTGACAGATTGTCACTGATTTTCTTTGATTGAACTTCATATACCTTTCCTGACTTGGTTCATTCTAATTGAACTTGTAATTTTAGTTTCATTGGCTGTTTGATTGATTCCCTTGCCATATTTAGCACAAATTGTGTACCATTGATTGTTTTCCTTAAATAACTCCTACGTATTTACCCTTCTTATGCTACTTTGAAAGGGTTTTAATTAAAACTCATTCCCTTAACTGGCTTTTACCCGTTGAAATCAGAATCCCTTAACCAAAGGGAGATTGATTTCAATGTTATTTCCTTGTCTTTCTTACTTGTTTTCTGCACTATAAATGGGACTGCCCTTCTGCACTTTTAGGAGGACCTTCACACTACAATCCTTAACTTCCAATTCAATACTTACACACTTGCAATACTGCTTTGAATTCAATACTCTTTCAACACTCTGCTTTTCTTGAAATCTTTGGGAACTACTTTGCTTGCAACTTGGCCTTTTCGAGATTACTGCTTTTACTTGTTTTCCCTGAGACTGGTATGTTTTGATTCAATTTTTTGCCTCACCCCCCTATGTGTTTACTTTATAGTTTCAACACTCTTGTTTACTTTGTTATTCATGTTCAGTGATTAAACTATGTATGTTCTTTCCTTGCACCTGTTTCTATTGTGAATCCATACTCCTTATTCCCTTTATGTGTTCGGGTTAAGGTTCTTGGCAACCTGGACCTCAATGGATCCTAACTCCTCATATTTTTCTAACAGGTTGGTCAGGGGTGTGTCAGCACTCTTAATTGCTGGGCATGACCACTAGTCTGTCATGGCCTTCCCTGATTTCCCTTCTATTGCACTACACTTACTCTTAGACTCTAAGTTCTACCCCCCCTCCTATGAGCCCTGCTTTGGGACCTTGAGTTCCCTCTAAACTTGGGCATTTGAGGGATGGCCTTTCCATATTGCACCATGATCTAATTCTGCAATGCATTTTGGGTGTAAGCATTGCCCGGAGCCCCTTTGAGACTCTTGGGAACTTTGATACATCCCAAACATGAGAAAGGCTTTTGGAAATCTGATCCTGGAAATTGGATTATCTCATATTGTTGGACTTTGAGTCTGAATTAGGTTGTTTGGTTGTAGCTTGAGTTTCTGATGTGATTTTTTTTACTTTTCTTGATTCACTCGGGTCTGTAATAATTTTTAATAACTATTGGGGATGGCTAGTGGAAAGGGATGGGAATGAATGCATGCAAAGGGTAGATAACTTGCCTATAGGATTTTCTGATTCCTGCGTTCATATAGACAACATACTTATAGGTTACTTATAAATTTTTGCATTCATGTAGATAACTTGTTCATAAGGTTACTTATAAATTTCTGAACTTCTGCATTCTCATCTTAAAAATTCTGCCTCTAAGTTTTTTTTGCATTTCTGCATATAGAAATCTTGTTTCTAAGTTTCTACATTTCTTCATATAGAAATCATGATCATAGGTTTTCTGCACTTCTGCATATACATGTCATTAGGCAAACCATCATAGGTTTAATAATAATCAACTTCATTATAGATACCATGCCTATAAGACTCTTGCATTTATGTAATCGTTTAAAACCAATAACACTTAGAAATCATGTCAATAGGAGTAATCAACTGAATCAGCTTCGTCTATTTCTTCTATGAGTCTAAAATCAGCCATAAGGTCGTTTAAAATCTGGAGATCTTTTGTTTATAAAACCGATAATCTTTTCTTTAAAATCAGTACACTCTATTAGATATCATACGTATAGGTCTCACCTAGGCAAACCATTAGTTGATTAATTAACTGTGTCAGTTTTGATAAACTACAACCAGACAAGGCTAATTCGGACTCCTCATCTGAGAAATATGTGATAAATAAGCCTGTCCTAACGCTTTAAATTTAATTGAGACCTAATCAGTACCTGTAAGTCATGCTAAATAATTTTTTGTTTTGAATGAGGAGGCCTATTTGAGCCTTTAACTGCTATGTGCTTCCCTTTTTACTGCTTTATGTATTTTGTTTGTCGCACTAGATTTTTGTCCTTTTAAAACTCTGAAAAGCCAATATCCCTTCTTTAGGATTAGTATTCCTAACTGCCTCCGAGACTGATAGGATTGGGGTAGGTAATTGCATGCAATAAGTAATAAGACCATTCAACGACTTAATACCTTAACAGGGCGGGTAAGGGTAGACATGTTTATGATGACCATGCGATAACACCACGTGTATAAATAGTTATTGGCTGTTGCATGGGGTGATCCATGTTATTTATAAACCTAGCACCCCCCCCCCCTCCCCCTCGTTACTTGTTTATTTTTCTTTTTTTTAGAACTTTTATAAAAGCTATAAAGTTTTAGTTCTTAAAACTCCTTCTTCTACTTCAATCCTTTAAAAGTCTCTTTTAGATATTTAATTTCCAGAACTATTTTTCTCCGAACCTCTGCCTCTGTTACTCCTTTGTTTGATTATTTGTACCAATTATTTGACCCCTTTTCTGCCCTTATACATCCTTTAAACAATTATGAAATCGCCTATTGCTAAAATTCAATATGCTTTTAATTTTTATACTTCCCTTGTTGTAATCATTATGTGAAAGTTTTCTTGTTTGCTTACTTGTTGTTTCCATTCAAAGTCACAATTGTAGCATGACCGGGAACCACACTAGTAGATCTTGGGGGGTGCCTAACACCTTCCCCCCGAGATAATTTCAAGCCCTTACCCATTCTCTGGTTCTTCTTTTCTTTTGAATTTCTTAGTGTCCTAATGCACTTAATCATTAGGTGGCGACTCTTCTAAATTGCAAACCCAATTCCCAAAAGGAAAAGAGTTGTCCGCCCAAATGTCATAAACCCTATTTCGCCTTTAGAAAAAGGGGGCATCGATAGATAAGGCCACTGAATTTTGATTTTTAGTGTCCCATGATACAAGACATGAATCAAGAAAGTGAGCCATATCTGAGGTGTTTTTCCTATCCACAAGGAAACCTGCATAATCAGCATCAGCATATCCTACTAGATTGAAATTACTACCTTTGGGATACCAAAGACACAGATCAGTGGTGCCTTTCAAATATCTTAGTATCCTCTTGAAATTAGTCAAGTGAGACTCTTTTGGATTAGCTTGAAAGCGAGCACAAAGCCCTACACTAAAAACAATGTCAGGTCTACTGGCAGTAAGATACAAGAGTGAACCAATCATACCCCTAGACAACTTTTGATCAACTGATGAACCAGGTTCATTAATGTCTAATTTAGTGACAGTTGCAATGGGAGTGTCTATTTCCCTTGATTCATTTATTTAAACTTTTTGATCAGCTCTTTTGCATACTTTTGCTGATGGATCATGGTTCTATTTGGGCTTTGTTTAATCTGTAAGCCTAAGAAAAAGTTAAGCTCAACCATCATACTCATTTCAAACTCACTCCTCATTAATTTTGCAAAATCCTTACTTAGTTTATCAGTGGTGGCCTCAAAGATTATGTCATCAACATATATTTGTACCACAAGGAGATCCTTAACTTTTTCCCTTAAGAATAGGGTACGGTCAATTTTACCTCTTTTGTAGCCATGTTCAAGAAGAAATTTGGAAAGTCGTTCATACCATGCTCTAGGAGCCTGCTTGAGTCCATAGAGAGCCTTGTCTAATTTTTACACATGCTTAGGACATTCCTTGCTCTCAAACCCTGGAGGTTGTTTAACAAACACTTCTTCTTTCAGGTAGCCATTCAGGAAGGCACTTTTGACATCCATCTGATGGAGAGTGAATTCCATGTGTGCTGCAAAGTCTATGAGGAGTCTTATTGCCTCTAGTCTTACAACTAAAGCAAAAGTCTCATCATAATATATTCCCTCCTCTTGGCTATAACCTTGGACCACCAGTCTTGCCTTGTTTCTTGTAACCGTTCCATCTTCATCAAGTTTATTTCTGAAGACCTATTTTGTGCCAATGACTGATCTGTCCTTAGGTCTTGGAACTAGATGCCAGACTTGACTTCTCTCGAACTGATTGAGTTCATCTTGCATTGAATTCACTCAATCTGCATCCTCCAAATCCTCAACAACATTGTAGGTTCAATAAGAGATAGAAAGGCATCAAAAGCACACAGATTCTTTAAGTGTGATCTAGTTTTGACTCCAGATGTCCTCAATAGGATGAGAACTTTGATACTTGTGAGATTTCACAACCAACTGACTTCTACTAGATGTTTCTCCCATGTTCTGTTGCTGAGGAACAGGGTCATAAACAGATTCTTTTAGGGGATTAGTTTCAATTCCTCTTTGATCAGTTCCCCCTGTCAGGTTGCCCTTGATGGAAGAACATGTTCCATCACTTGTTCCTTCTTTTGGTTCCACTTTAACTTGTGCTGAGAATTCAGTCAAATCCTTTACCAGTCCAACGGCTTCATCTTCATGTTCCTATCTCTCAGAAAGAATGATAGTTTCATCAAACACTACATGTACACATTATTCTACATACAAAGTTCTTTCATGGAACACTTTATATGCTTTGGAATATCCCAATAATACTCCCTCATCACTTCTGGGATCAAACTTACCTAGGGAGTCTTTTCCATTATCGTGCACAACGCACTTGCATCCAAATGCCATAAGATGGGATATATTTGGTTTCTCCCTTTAAGTAACTCATAGGGAGACTTCTCTACAAGAGGTCTAGTCATGCATCTATTGATAATGCAACAAGCAGTGTTTACAGCCTCTGCCCAGAAGTTATGGGACAGTTGATGTAACGACCCGGCCGGTCATTTTTAGAATTTATACCCCGATCCCCTATTAACTGCTTCCCCTAAGTTCATTTCTGCTAATTTGGTTTGCCGGGACATTCAGTATTGAATTTCGGAGAGTTTTGGGATACTTAGTCCCTAAATGAGAACTTAAGTGCTGGAAAATGGTCTGTAGTTGGAACAGTGTGAAGACAGCCTCAGAATGGAAATCTGATGGTTCCTTAGCTCTTTAAGTGATTTCGGGGTTGGGAGCGTGTTCGGAATGTATTTTGGAAGTCCGTAGCTAATTTAGGCTTGAATTGGCGAAATTAGTATTTTGGCGATTTCCGGTTGATGGGTGATATTTTGATCTGAGGGTTTGAATGGAACTCCGAGAGTTTCTATAGCTTCGTTAGGTGATTTGGGATATGCGTGCAAAATTTTTAGGTCATTCGGACGTGTTTTGGTTGGGTTTTTGATCGAATGCGTGTTTTGGAAGTTTTAGAAGAACTTAGGCTTGAATTCGATGTAATTTGATGGTTTTGGCATTGTTTGAGACGTTTTGATGATTGGAACAAGTTTTTATGATGTTTTAGGAGGTGTTGGTATTTTTGGTTGAGGTCCCGGGGGCCTCGGGTGAGTTTTGGATGGTTAACGGATCATTTTGGGCTGTTTTGCAATAGCTGATATCTGGTATCTGGTGTTGTTCTTCGCGTCCGCGAGGGTCCTCTCGCATTCGCGAAGAAGAATTTGGATTCTGAGAATTTGTTCTTCACGTTCTCGAAATGATTCTCGCGTTCGCGAAGAAGGATTTTGCATCCAGGACTCTGTTCTTCGCGTTCGCGAAGAAGAAGAAAATCTGTCGCACAGGTCCTACTTCGGAAGCTAATATCTCTCAATCTACAATGAATTTGGAAATGATTCAAAAACGAAAGTTGTATCTCTTTGAACCGAGTTTTCAAAAACATATTATAATAGTCATTTGGACATGTGAAACAAACTTTATGGCTATTATACTAGAGGCTGTCCGAGAAGTTGGAAAATAATTTTGGCAAAACTTTGTTCTTCGTGTTCGCGATAAAGCGTCGCGTTTGCGAAGAAGGATTTTTGAACTCAAACATTTTGTTCTTTGCGTTCGCGACAGGGCATCGCATTCGCGAAGAAGAAAATTTCTGGACAGAATGTTAAGTTCTAAAAATAGGACTTCGTCCCATTTTTCCATTTTTGACGATTTGGAGCTCGGGGAGAGGCGATTTTTGGGAGATTTTTAGAGAGAACAAAGGGGTAAGTGTTCTTAACTTAATTTTGGTTATACAACTCGAATCTATTACAAGTTTTGGCATTAAATCCGTGAATTTAGTTGGAAAGTTTAGAAAACCCTCTCGGATAGATTTGATGATTTGAAGGTCGAAATAATATGGGATTTGGATAATTTTGATATGGTTAGACTCATAAGAGTGCGAGATTTTTGAAAATATAAATTGTACCCGATTCTGAGATGTGGGCCCGAGGGGCATTTTGGTCATTTTACATAATTTCGCGTATTAGCTTAGAATTTAATTGTAGAATCGATTACTTGAATTATTATTTACAGTATGCAATTTAATTGAATATATTTGAGCCATTTGGAGTCGGATACTCGTGGCAAAAGCGTGGTTTCAGGTTGACTTGCACTTGTTCGAGGTAAGTGGCTTGTCTAACTTTTTGTGGGAGACCTTTCCCCTTAGGATATGATATTTGGTAATTGAATGTCTTGTACGCGAGGAGACGAGCGCGTAATTGAGCTAATTGTTGAAAACCCAAATTTTTACTTAAAATATTTGAACTGAGTTTCTTTCGTTCTTGTTTTATTCTACTTGCCATTATATTTTGTGCTAGTCTAGAAGAGCATGTTTAGTTGATCCAAATTGCTTACTTGCTTAATTTGCCTTAATTGCATTACGTGGAGCATGCTAGATTAGAACTATCTGTGGTTTGTATTGCTGTACTTCATTCTGAATATTCTCTGATTTTGGTTGCGCATTTACTTTGGGATTATGGGTTAGATTCCTGGGAGATCCCCCTGCATATTTACTTTGGGACTACGGGTTAGATTCCTGGGAGATCCCCCTGCATATTTATTTTAGGACTACGGATTAGATTCCCAGGAGATCCCCTTGTATATTTACATTGGGACTATGGGTTAGATTCTCGGGAGATCCCCCTGCATATTTACTTTGGGACTACGGGTTAGATTCCCGGGAGATCCCCCTGCACATTGATACGGTGGACTACGGGATGGTATCCCGGGAGCTCCTCGGACAGATTGATAAAAAGGACTACAGGATGATATCCTGGGAGATCCTCATTATTGGCGTTGGTATTGAGTTGTTTACTTTGTGTTATCTTATTTCCTGCGTGTTAATTGTTGTTGGTGTATTTAAATTCACTCAATAGCTGATTCTTATTATTCGGTTATTTCATATTGTTGCCAACCTTATTATTTATTTTTATCTCAGTAGGGCCCTGACCTTCCTCGTCACTATCCAACCGAGGTTAGGCTTGGCACTTGCTGAGTACCGATGTGGTGTACTCATGCCCTTCCTGCGCATGCTTTTCATGTGCAGATCCAGGCACCTCCACCCAGATGCACTATCCTTGCAGAGGAGACATCTAGCAAAGACTTGAGGTATATCTGCCACGTCCGCAGACCAGGAGTCTCTATCTTATTCCAGCTTTAGTATATGACTTTCCTTTCTTTCAGTTGTGTAGACATTCTGGAGTTAGAACATCGTATTTCATTTCTATTAGCCTGTGTTTTCCTGTGAGTTTCCGTGTTTTGGGTGTTTCTTTTGGTTTTTGTGATATGGGTTGTATTATGCCAAGTGACACTTATACACAGTTTTCTCTTGACAGTAAAATTTCCAGTTGATTGCTTCCGCAAGTTAGATATTTTCCGCAAGTTGTATAAATTCCTCATTGTTAAGCTTACCTACTTGTAGAAACTAGGTGCCATCACGACATGTTCACGGAGGGCGAACTGGGGTCGTGACAGTTTACCAGAAAGAAGCATAGTCCTAGCCATGTCTTCAAGAGTCATATTCTTTCTTTCAACTACTCCATTTTGTTGAGGAGTCCTAGGGGCAGAGAAGTTATTATCTATACCATGCTCATCACAGAATTCAGCAAACTTAGCATTTTCAAATTCAGTTCCATGATCAGACCTAATAGATGCAAGTTGATTACCTAGTTGTTTCTGAGTTTTTCTAACAAAACCAGTAAACATGTCAAATTCTTCATCTTTAGATGTTAAAAATAGTACCCGGTTAAATCTAGAATAATCATCAACAAGCACCATCACATATTTCTTTCCACCTCTGCTCAATGTTCTCATTGGACCACAGAGATCCATATGGACCAGCTCCAACGTCTTAGTTGTACTTACTATTTTCTTGTTTTTGAAGGATGATCTTACCTGCTTCCCCCTTGTACATGCCTCACAAACTTTGTCTTCCTTGAACTTGATGTTAGGTAGCCCTATCACCAAGTCCTTAGAGACTAATTTGTTTATCTGATTCAGACTAGCATGACCAAGTCTTTTGTGCCATAGGAGGGGATCATTATCCAACACTTAGGCAGGTGAGTTCATTTTCTGAAAGAGTAGACAAATCTACAATGTAAATATTGTTCACTTTTTTCCCTACAAAACAATCTTGTCAGTGGTAAGGTTAATCACAAAGCATTTGGTAGAGGTGAATGCTACAAGGTTACCTATGTCACACAGTTGTGACACACTGATCAGGCTGTATTTCAAGCCATCTATCAAGTAGACATTCTCAATAGAGTGTGAGTCTGTCTTACCTACCTTTCCAACCCCAATAATCTCACCTTTCTTCCTATTTCCAAAGGAGACATTACCTCCCTTTAAGTCCTCAAGTGAAAGGAACTGGTTCTTACTTCCAGTCATATGTTTTGAGCAGCCACTATCCATGTACCATATTTGGCTACTTCCCTTAACTTGGACCTCTTGTTCATCATCTGATTCTCCTATGGCCATAAGTACTTGTTCATTTCTAGCTTCATCTTCTGAGTCCTCATCTGATGTTTCTCCCCAAGCAGCAACCATAGCCTTTGTTGATCCTTTGTTCCTTTTTGGTTGAACTTGTTCCTTCTTGTTGTTCCTTCGTTCAGCCCTTTCCTTCTTCTACTCAATTTCCCATTGAGGACAGTTCTTGATCATGTGATCAGTCTTACCACATTTGTAGCAACCCTCGTTGGTCTGTTTCTCAGGAACCTTTGGTTTATTTAAGGTTGTACCTCTTAAAGAACCCTTTCCTCTTATCAGGTACTTTTTGAAATCTCTTGTGATCATGGCCACTTCATCATCCTCCAGATCTGAACCTTCAGCTATTCTGAGAGCCAGACTTCTTTCCTTCTTGGGTGCATCTATTTTCATGGTTTGCCTTCTTAGTTCATAGGCAGTGAGGTTTCCAATCAGTTCATCCAGCCTGAGGGTAGCAATGTTCTTTGATTCCTGAATGGCAGTGATTTTGCTTTCCCAAGTCACTGGTAAGAGTCATGTCAAGATTTTCTCAACCTTGTCTTCTTCAAGGATAATTCTCCCAAGAGATTTAAGTTCATTTGTTAGTGTTGTGAACCTTGTGTACATCTCTTGGATAGATTCTCCTTCCTTCATACTGAAATTCTCATATTGAGAATATAGCAGTGTTCCTCTTGATCTCTTTACTTGAGGAGTTCCTTCCTGTTGTACTTGTCTGGACCCAGTCCACACACAAGCCATTTCTTGGCCTTGGCATTCTTCTCCCATTTCTTCAAATCTTCAGCAGTGCAGTCAGCTCTTGTCTTTGGTACTTTCACTCCTTCATCATTCTTCTTTGTAGTTGTCAGGGGACCATCAGTTACTATGTCCTAGAGTTCATAGTCCTCTCCTATGATATGATATCTCATCTTGTTCTTCCACCAATAATAGTACTGACCATTAAAGAGTGTAGGCCTAGCAGTGGATTGTCCTTCCCAGTTTCTAGGTGGTATACTGATCTTGATCTTTTCCTAAGGTGTTAGCCTCCTCAAGGATAACCCGCTCTGATACCAATTGATATTTTAAGCGTCAATACCACACAAGAGTGGGGTGATTTGTGTGGTACCCAATTTTTGCTTAACTACTCTATAGAAGAACCTGGTTCTTCAAGGTGTTCCAACTACTACTATTTGCGGAATAATAAATACTGAAAATAAAGAACACAGAGATTTTTACGTGGAAAACACCTAGCTCAAAAGGTGAAAAAACCATGATCTACTACTCAGTAGGATTTTCCCAAACTTCCACTAAAATCACTGAGCCAAAACAGCATTTACAAAAACTCTTTGTAAACCTAAGGATTAAATCTAATCCCGTTGTGGCACACAGCCTCAATTGCTGCAAAAATTTCAAGTTAATTCTAACGTGAATACTCTAGTTGCCTAATACAATTGCTTCTATGAAAGCTGAAAGGTACAATTTTAAACCACCTACTACAATTGAACTAGAATAAAAGATAGACACAATGGAATTGGATCTTCTATCTCGTTCAAGTAGCTTGAGGAGTGCACACTCGAATCACACATAAATTGGTTGCAAAATCGCATTGCTCTTTTGCTCTCAATTTAGTTTAACTTCTGTGTATGTGCAATAACTGTAAAAGAGAACAACACTGACATTTAATAGGTTAGTAATTAGAGTTTGATTGGGACTCAATTGTTGCTCTTCTATCATAGAAGCGTTCATGATGATCTCAAACTCTAACACTATCTTTATCCTGGATTGTGTTCTCTTCATTTAAGGAGACTTTCTCCCCTTATCTAATATACAACCTTTTTTATCAGATCAGGAGATATTGCTACTTGATCAGTAGGACTTATCTCTTTCATGTGCATCTCACATGTATAGATTGATCATGATTGTGCTTCAAAAGATGAACCTGGTCCATGACTGAGTTTTTTTGTCATTCTTCAAAACTTCACTTATTCTTGGGCCAACACTTATGCTTTGATAATTTCTCTGGAACTTGTTCTCCTTCTTTAATGGACTCAATCACTCAAACACGCAAGTCCTTACAGATTATTTTCCAAGTCGATCAAAGACAAAAGGCTTGTTAGAAGCGGCAGATTCGTCTTCTATACTGATATAATTGATGCTCGCCCTTCTTATGGAGATGTGCACTGGTGACGGATGCTTGTATCCCAAACCTTCACGTGGTAGTCTCGTGCAGCTTCTGATGGGAGCTTCCCTAACTCTGACTGCTCATTGGGATTGTATCTAGCTTTTGCAAATAGCCTATAAGTGTTAGGATCAAAACATTCATCTGTTCGCTTTGTAGGGAGTGCCACATTCTGCAAATAATTTTGGGCCACAAACCCTGCGAGTGGCTTTGAGGAAGACTTTACCGCCTCAAATTGTTTTACAGAAATAGTTAACTCCTTTAGAATGTTAGTTTGGATATTAGATGATTCGTCTTCATCTTTTTTCCTTTTAGGGACATATTGGAGCGTATGAGTTACTTTATTTCCATAAGATGCAATATTCCCTCTATAATATTTATTCGCGTTGGGTTGTACCTCCTCGGTAATAACTTGGGCTCTACCAGCAGTCACCTCATCTCTTTTAGTTGTGGCCTCGTCATTCTTGTTTTTCATGGCATTATCATCTTTCAGCTACTTCATAATGCGGTTCTTCAAGTAGAACTTTGCATCAGCGAAGTGTGACTCAGCCTCGGTGAATGGCTCATCATCAGCAACTATCTTCTTCTTGACTTCGCCCTCATAGTATTTAGACATTGATGGTCGGTAGATGGAACTACTTTATTCTTATGTATCCAAGGCCTCCCAAGCTAGACGTTGTATACAGTCTTTGCATCGATCATATGCATCCATGCACTTGATTGCATATCTTCAATGGTTATTCCAAACCCGATCGTATCTACAATTCTTTGTCTACCATGCTCAAATCCTTGAATCATCACATGACTTTCTGAGAGTTCATTCATGGGAATACCAAGTTATTTCACAGTGCGAATCGGCAAGATGTTTACTCAGGATCCTCCATCAACCAAAATTTGATGTACCCTTTTGTCACGCATATAGCCAACCGGGTATAATGGGCGGTTATGAGGAGTGTCACCAAGTAGAAGATTGTCATTCGTGAACATAAATTTTTCCTCACAAGCATTAACTTCTTGAGGAATAGACTCGATGAGCTCTTTCGAAGATGGTGTCAATGGTAGGTGATCACTTTTTTCTTCCTCTTTGTCAGCATGGCAACAAGAGGCATCAATGCTCTCATGGAAAATCTTCGTGCAGAACCAACTTGATAAGAACTCCTCCAAGGTCACTGGATGTCGTGGCTTTTGAGGATGGTACACCTACAATTTTGTTTTCTTCAAATGCTTAACTGGATTCCATCTTCTTGGACTTTTCACCATCAGTTTCATTGTTGGTTGTTCTATTAATTCTTTTCGTGGGCTCATTTTGTGGCGCGTACAGCAAGTTACCAATGTCCAACCTTCATCATCATCATGGTGGTCTATTTCAACTTTGTTATTCTCTAATAATTCTTCATCTTTGATTTCTTTTAAACTTCATAGCTCATCTAGACTAAATGAGCCAAAGGTGATAGAGACTTGGTTCACACTTGCCTTCTTATTTTCAAGCATGATCTTCTTTTCATGGTCCAAATCCATAACTTTGTCCTTGAAAACAAAGCACTTCTCCAGAGGGTGGCTTACAAGTCGGTGATATTTGCAGTAATTTGGGTCATTTATTTTCCCAGCTTTATTTGGTCGCTTTATCTCCGGAAGCTCAATAATATTTAATTCGAGGAGTACTTCAAAAATGGTTGGCATATCAGAATCCAAAAATGGGTACTCATTCTCTTGCATTTCTTTTAGAGTCAACTTTCCATTTGGCTTATCTTGAAAAGAAGTTAATTTTATACTCTGCTTCTTTCTCATCTTCGTTTTGAACTTCACAGGTGATGTGCTGACATTCATAACTTCTTTGTTTTCAGATTTGGGCCAAACTTGCCCCATTTCTGGACTTTTTTCTTGTTGTTCCCTTTGCGAGGCTCATAGATAGGCGACCTTTCATTTCTAGCGGAGGTCATGCTCAACTCCATTCCATGGGCACGAGTCGCAAGTTCTTCAAATGTGCCAGGCTTGATAGCTTGCAAGATGTAGTGTAGTACCCAACGCATGCCTTGGATGCATATCTCTATTTCCGAAGCTTCACTAAGCATGCCTTTGCAGTTGAGGCTTGAATTCCTCCAACGATTGATAAAGTCGATAACTGGTTCACCCTTTCGTTGACGAGTATTGGTAATTTCTATCATACTCACAGCACGTCTCGTGCTATAAAACCGATTGAGGAATTCTTGATGTAGTTGAACCCAGCTATCAACGGATCTAACCTCGAGTTCCGTGTACCAATCAAAAGCATTTCTTTTTAATGAGCGGACAAATTGTTTAACAAGGTAATGTCCATAAGTCCCAGCATTATTTCTTGAACTTGACCTTGATTTGTTCTTCGTTCTTGAGCTTAAACTTAATTTGTTCTTCATTCTTGAGCTTGAATTTGATTGCTTGAAGCTTGAAACTTGTGGAGGAATTTGCAGCGTTTGATCCACGAGCTCTTTCTTGCTTCTTGTTATAACTTCTGATGTCTTTTATGAGTTATGAAGAACCCTATTTATAGTTGTGCAAGGGAGGAGTTGTGGTAAGAATAAACTCTTTCCGACCAATCAAATTAAAGTGTGACATGGCCGCATTTGATTGGCCGAACATGTCACTTGTACACATGACGCGGTTTCATTGGACTTCTAATGTGACTTGACATGCCTTGTCGTTTTGACACATGACATGATCATATTGGCTCTTCCGTTTGACTTGGAGCATCACGTCATTTGACACGTGACACCAAACTGGGCCTCTAGGAAGATGACGTCTTGGGCCTAATGAAGTGGGCTCATCATTTGTAGCCCAACTAAATCGGCTAACACAATAAAGTTGGACTTATTTATTTAACCCATACGTATTGGAACTATATAATTAATTCAATTTTATTAGCCCAAAATATTTCAATCGGACTAGAATATCTTGAATTTAAAATACATCAGTAAGTCAGTAACTTTTCAAATGAACTCGCCACTCAAAGAGTCTAACCATTTTTAGCTGCTACCCACATGGAAGTGTGGAAAGGGGCTACTACTCATTTTACAATTACAGAGAAGACGAACTTAAAAATTAAGCTTAAAGATATAATGAACACTTAAATTTAAGTTATAAGTAATGATATTATTATGAATTATTACACTATCATACTTTTACATCTCATAACAGGTAACTTGTCTTACTTTTTAAATTATTACTACTTCTATTTCCTATCTCTACGATTAATTGCAGACCATCTTTTATAAAAAAGTTTCACATTCAATATATATATAAAAAAATTAAACTCCTATAAATACAGCAATAATTTGGAGAGAATTATCCAATGACCAAAAAAAATTTATTTTTATGTAAAATGACCTCGGTGATGGGGTCTAGCCCCATAAATAAAAGAAATAGAAAAAAAAAAAAAAAAAAAAAAAAAAAAAAAAAAAAAAAAAAAAAAAAAAAAAAAAAAAAAAAAAAAAAAAAAAAAAACAAACCATACTCCATAACAGGTTTTGCCAAAACAATTTTGGCAACAATTTGTATTCTTGCAAATAATGCAAATTGTAACAGCAACTTGCTAAAGCCAACCAATTTGATTGGTTGAAGAGGCGGCCATTTCTCCTATAAAAGGGAGCTATCAGCTTCTCATTTTACAACACACAAAAAAGAGAAGCAGCATAATAGTTGCAGAGACGATTTCTTAGGTATTGTGAGAAATAGATTTTGTAGAAAAAATAGAAAGTGTGATTGATATTGTAGTGAGGTGGTAATCTCAAAAAAGGGTTTTTTTTTTTAATTTGTAGTGACTGCTGAAGTATTTACTCGGAACTACAGAGCGTAAAATTTCTCATTATAATAGATTGCTTTGCTCTTCTTGGGCCCGTGGTTTTTCCCCTATTAAGAAGGTTTTTCCACTTTAAAATTTTGTATTCTTGTTGTTCTTTTTATTGATTACCGTGTCTCGATACTACATTATTATTCCGTTGTTACTATTATGAATATTACTTTCATTGAGGGACTTATTACCAAAAACTGGTATCAAAGCACAGGTATTGCTCGTTCATAGAAATACTATTTAACTGTCGGTAGTACTATACCCCGTGAAACAAATATCTAGAGTAAAGTACGATATAGGAAAATTCAATGGAGATAGTTGTTTCTCAACGTGCAAAAGAAGGATGGGGGATCTGCTTATGTAACAAGGATTACACAAGGTACTAGATGCTGATGCCAAAAAGGCGGATACCATAAAAGCTGAGGATTGAGCTGACTTAGATGAAAGCGCTGCTAGTGCAATCAGATTGCACTTATCAGATGATGTGGTAAATAACATTATTGATGAAGATATCGCATGAGGTATTTGGACAAGGTTGGAAAACCTATACATGTCCAAGGCGTTGACAAATAAATTGTACCTGAAGAAGCAGTTATACGCCCTGCATATGGGTGAAGGTACAAACTTTTTTAAATGTATTTAATGGTCTAATCACACAGCTTGCCAACCTCGGAGTAGAGATCGAGGAAGAAGATAAATCCATCTTGCTCTTGAACTCGTTGCCATATTCATACGATAATTTGGCAACAACCATCCTGCACGGTAAGACCACCATTGAGTTGAAAGAGGGCACATTGGCTCTTCTATTTAATGAGAAGATGAGAATGAAGCCTGAAAATCAAGGACACGCTCTCATCACAGAAGGTAGAGGCAGAAGTCACCAAAGGGGTTCGAGCAACTATGGTAGATCCGGAGCTCGTGGAAAATCTAAGAACTGATCCAAATCAAGAACAAAAAATTGCTATAATTGTGATCAACCAGGTTACTTCAAAAGAGATTGCCGAATCCAAGGAAGGGAAAAAATGAAACCAGTGGCCAGAAAAATGACGACAGCACAATTGCCATGGTGCAAAACAGTAATAGTATTGTTCTCTTCATAGATGAGGAACAAGAATGCATGCACTTGGCAGATCTAGAGTTGGAATGGGTGATTCACACAGCAGCACCTTACCATGTTACACCGATAAAAGATTTTTTTTTTTTTGTAAATATGTAGCAGGTAATTTCGGTACTATGAGAATGGGTAACACAAATTATTCAAATATTACGGGGATTGGTGATATTTGTATCAAGATAAATATCGACTGCACATTGGATCTAAAAGACGCGTGACATGTACCTGATTTGCGGATGAACTTGATCTCGGGAATTTCTTTGGACCGAGATGGGTACCTACTATTTTGCAAATCAAAAGTAGATACTCACCAAGGGATCATTGATGATTGCAAAGGGGGTTACTTGTGGCACGTTGTACAGGACAAATGCAAAAATATGCCGAGGTGAATTGAACGCGGCACAAGATGAGATTTCTGCAGATTTGTGTCACACAAGAATGGGTCATATGAGTGAGAAGGGATTGCATATTCTTTCAAGAAAATCACTCATCTATTTTGCCAAAGATACGGAGATTAGACCTTGTGACTACTGTTTATTTGATAACCAACATATAGTCTCATTTCAGGCATCGTCTGGAAAAAAATTGAATATACTTGATTTGGTATATTCTGATGTTTGTGGTCCATTGTAGATAGAATCGATGGGTTCTAACAAATATTTTATCACTTTTATTAAAGATGTTCACGAATAATATGGGTTTATATCTTGAAAACCAAAGATCAGGTGTTTCAAATTTTCCAGAAGTTTTATGTTCTGGTGGAAAGGGAGATAGGCCATGTCACGACCCATATTTTCCACCATCGGGATCATGATGGCGCCTAACTCTAGAATTCTAGGCAAGCCAACAGATACAGATCTAACACGCTAATCACTAACCAAAATAGTAATTAACAATAACTTAAACTAAACAAATAAGAAGTGCAAAAATTTTATAACAATTTAAAATACTAGTACACGACTACTCAAAAATCTGGTGTCATAATCCACAAATGTCTAAGAGTTTCTACATATACCGGTTTAAAAAATATATATTTGTTCTCAAAATGAAAGAAAATAGGAAACTAAGATAGAGGGAAAGGAACTTCAGAGTTTGCGAACGCTGGCAGATCTACCTTGGTCTCCTGATGGACTGAAGGCGGCAACCCAACTCTGATTAACGAGGTCCATTACCGAAATCTGCACAGAAAGTGCAGAGTGCAGTATCAGTACAAGTGATCTTATGTACTGGTAAGTGTCGAGCCTAACTTCGGCGAAGTAGTGACGAGGCTAGGACACAACAAATAACATGAACTTGTGCAGTTAAATCATATATGAGGAAATAACAACAAACGGAAATTTAACAGATAATAATAGGAAGGGGGAAAACATGCTGAGGGGAATATCAAATCCTGAAAATAGTTGTACAAAAACACATTAAATATCATGCTTTGAACCGACGTAAACAATAACATAGAAAACATGTGCACGGCATCACCCTTCGTGCTTTTACTCTCGTCCTTACCATAAGAAACAACATAAATGGTACGGCATCACCCTTCGTGCATTAACTCTCTCATAATATGGCACGGCATCAACCTTCGTGAATTATCAATATCAGAATGCGGCACGACATCACCCTTCGAGCATTATCACTCACAGTATATGGCACGACACCACCCTTCGTGCATTAACACTCACTCACAATATATTGCACGGCATCACCCTTAGTGTTTTACTCTCTTCTTTACCCAAACAACAGAAACAATAACAATCCAACAAGGGATCATTAATAACCAACCTCGTTTGAACATTTAATTTCACAATATAAATCTCAACTTGAGTCAATACTCAACCAACATCCAATACAAGTAAAACATAATAAGACTTGTTTAACATGAAGAATAACCAGTTTAAGCATGAACAGTAGGTGTAAAGAAACACAACAATCACAATTATAAGACTCACTCGCATGCTATGACCTGACAACAACGTATAAATACTCGTCACATCACCTATACGTCGTACTTAACAACTAAACACGTAACAAATAAGGCAAAAATACGTAATCCCTCAAGCTAAGGTTAGCCACAATACTTACCTCGATTCCACGGCAAAAATCAAGCCTCAACAACCACTTTTCCTCTAGATTCCACTTCTGAACCACTCATATATAATCATAATTAACTTAATAATATTAATTATCGCTAAAGAAATCAATTCCAATGCATAATTACAAGTTTTCCAACATTTTCCCCAAAAAGTCAAAAACCGACCCTGGGCTCGCTTGGTCAAAATTTGAGGTTCAGACCAGAACGCATTCGCACACTCACCCCGAGCCCAAATATATAATTGGTTTTAGAATCCGACCTTAGTTTGAGGTCTACATCCCCATATTTCGAAATTCCTAAGTTCTACCCAAAAACACCCAATTCCACCATGAAAATCCTAGATTCTAGGTTAAAATTTTGTTATAAGAAGTGAAAGATTGAAAGAAAAGAGTTAAGAATCAAATACCTATGATTTGGGGAAGAACTAGACTTTGGAAGATCGCCTCTTGAAGTTTAGGGTTTGAAAATTTGGGAAATAAATCAAAAATATCGTCTAAGTCACTCTTACACAGCTGCAGATATCGCATTTACGACCAGAGCTTCGGAATTGCTAAGCTCGCAAATGCGAAGAACCATCGCAAATGCGAATTTCCCCACACTTCTGTTGCCTTCGCAATTGCGAAGGTATGTTCGTGACTGCGAACAGGTACCTCCGCAAACGCAATAAAACGATCGCATTTGCGATCACTACCGTACCCAAGTTTACTTCGCAATTGCAAAGACTGCCTGGCCCAGCTTATAATCTCAGTTGCGATAAAAGCCTCGCTAAAGAAAAACATGTTGGGTTCGCAATTGTAATGCCTGATCTCGCAATTGCGAGATCAGAGGCCTGCAACAGGTTCAGTCATACCAGCAATTTTCCTAAGTTTCAAAACGCACTGTAGCCTATCCAAAACTCACCCGAGCCCTCGGGGATCCACACCAAACATGCACACAAATCTTAAAAAAATCATACAAACTCGCTCGTGTGATCAAATCTCCAAAATAACATCTAAAACTATGGATTTAACACCAAAACACAACAAATCCTTAAGAACACTTGAAAGTTGAAATTCCTATTTTCACAACCGGACGTCCGAATCACGTCAAATCAGTCATGTTTCTCACCAAATTTCACACACATGATTTAAATATTATATTAAACCTATACCGGGCTCCGGAACCAAAATACGAGCCCGATACCAACAAGATCAAACATTATTCAATTACTTTAGTTCTTTAGATTTTCAGTCTAACAATTTTTAACAAAAATTCATTACTAGGGATAGGGACCTCGGAATTCGATTTCGGGCATACGCCCAAGTCCCATATTTTACTATGGACCCTCCGGGACCATCAACATACGGGTCCAGGTCCGTTTACTCAAAATGTTGACCGAAACCAACTTAAATCAATTTTAAAGGCAAAACTTAATATTTTCTCAAATTTTCATATAAAGGCTTTTCGAAAATACGCCTGGACTATGCATGCAAATCGTGGAGAAAGAAAATGAGGTCTCGAAGGCCAAGGAACCCCAAATTGATTTCTAAAACACGAAATGACCTTTTGGGTCATCATAGGCCAAAAGCTAAAGCGTCTCTAAAGTGACAATGGAGGTGAGTACACGTCAAGGGAATTTGAAGAGTACTGTTTGAGCAATGACCTACATGAAAAGACAGTTGCTGGAACCCCACAAAACAATGGTTTTGCTAAGAGGATGAACTGCACCATTATTGAGAAGGTGAGAAGCATGCTCAGAACGGCAAAACTTCCTAAGTCTTCTAGGGTGAAGTAGTTCAGACAGCATGTTACCTGATCAATAGGAGTTCATTAGCTCCATTAGAGTTTGAAATCTCAAAGAGAGTTTGGACCAACAAGGAGATGTCTTACTCGCATCTAAAGGTGTTCGATTGCAGAGCTTTTGCACACGTACCAAAGGAGAAGAGAATAAAGTTGGATGATAAATTTTTTCCATGCATATTCATCGAATATAAAGATGAAGAATTCGGGTAGAGGTTGTGGGATCCTGTAAAGAATAAGGTCATAAGAAGCAGAAACATATTCTCCCGAGAAAGTGAAGTTGGAGCTGTAGATGATCAGTCAGATAAGTCCAGGAATGGTATAATCCCTAACCTTGTTATCATTCCTTCTACTTCTAAGAATCCCACAAGTGCAGAAAGCAGTGCCGACGAGGTTGTCAAGCAGGGGGAGCAACTTGGTGAGGTTATTGAGTAGGGGGAGCAATTTGATAATGATGTCGAGAAAGTGGAGTACCCCACTCAGGGAGAAGAACAATCTCAACCTCTAAGGAGATTAGAAAGAGAAACAGTAGATTCATGCAAGCATCCTTCCACGGAGTATGTCCTCATCAGTGATGAGGGGGAGCTAGAAAGTCATAAGGAGGTGATGCCCCTTCCAGAAAAGAATCAGGGGATGAAAGCCATGCAAGAAGAGATGGAATCTCTACAGAAAAATTGCACGTACAAGCTAGTTGAAATTCCAAAAGTTAAAAGACCACTCAAATACAAGTGGGTTTTTAAACACAAGAAAGATGAAAATAGCAAGTTGGTCAGATACAAAGCTCGATTGGTCGTGAAAGGCTTCGAGCAAAAGAAATATATTCATTTTGACGAAGTTTTCTCACATATTGTCAAAATGACTTCTATTTGAACAATTTTGAGCTTAACAACTAGCCTAGATCTTGAAGTGGAGCAGTTAGATGTGAACATTGCATTTCTTCATGGAGATTTGGAAGAGAAAATTTATATAGAGCAGCCAAAAGGATTTGAAGTAGCTGGAAAGAAACACATGGTTTGCAAATTGAATAAGAGTCTTTATGGGTTGAAGCAGGAACCAAGACAGTGGTACATAAAGTTTGACTCATTCATGGAAAGTCAAACTTACATAAAGACATATTCTGATCCATGTGTATACTTCAAAAGATCTTTTAGCAACAACGTTTTTATTTTGTTATTGTATGTGGATGACATGTTAATCGTAGGATAAAACAAGGAGCTAGTTGGAAAGTTGAAGAAAGATTTGTCCAAGTCATTTGATATGAAGGAATTGGGCCCAGCACAACAAATTCTGGGGATGAAGATTGTTCGAGAGCAAACAAGTAGAACGTTGTGGATATCTCGGTAGAAGTACATTGGACGTGTACTGGAATGTTTCAACATGAAGAGTGTTAAGCCAGTTAGCACACCTCTTGCTAGTCATCTGAAGCTAAGCAAGAATATGTTTCCTACAACAAAGGAGGAGAAAGAGAGCATGAACAAAGTTCCTTATTCCTCTTCCATCGGAAGTTTGATGTATGCAATGGTATGCACTAGACTTGATATTTCTCACACAGTTTGTGCTGTCAGTGAGTTTCTTGAAAATCCTTGAAAAGAACACTGGGAAGTAATAAAGTGGATACTCAAGTACCTTAGAGGTACCTCAGGAGACTATTTGTGTTTTAGAAGATTTGATCCAATCTTGAAGGGCTACACAAATATTGATATGGAAGGTGACTTTGATAACAAAAAATCCACTATGCAATATTTGTTTACATTTTCAAGGGGAGCTATGCCATGGCAATCAAAGTTGCAGAAGTGTATCGCACTCTCTAAAATTGAAGCGGAGTACATTGCCGCTACTAAAGTTGGCAAAGAGCTGATATGGCTGAAACGGTTCCTTCAAGAGCTTGGATTGCATCAGAAGGAGTATGTCATCTATTGTGGCAGTCAAAGTGCAATAGACTTGAGCAAGAACTCCATGTACCATGCAAGAACCAAACACATCAATATGAGATATCAGTGGATCCGAGAAAAGGTAGAGAGTGAATCTCTGCAAGTCGTGAAGATTTTTACAAGTGAGAATCCTGCAGATATGTTGACCAAGGCGGTACCAAGAGAGAAGTTTGATTTGTGTAAAAAACTTGTCGGGATGCAGTTAAACTAGAAGCTCGGTATTATCTCCTTTAGTAGGATGGGTTTGGAGGAGGAGATTGATGGGGTCTAGCCCCATAAATAAAAGAAATAGAAAAAGAAAAAAATGTCAGACTCTATAACAGGTTTTGCCAAAATGGTTTTGGCAACAATTTGAATTCTTGCAAATTGGCAAATTGCAACAGCAACTTGCTAAAGCCAACCATTTTGATTGGTTGAAGAGGCGGCCAGTTCTCCTGTAAAAGGGAGCTATCAGCTTCTCATTTTACAACACATAAGAAGAGAACCAATACAATAGTTGAGACTATTTCTCATAAGTGAAATAGATTGTGTAGAGAAAATAAAAAGTGGGACCGATATTGTAGTGAGGTAATAATCTCATAAGAGGATTATTTCTTTTTAGTGTATAGTAGTTCCTGGAGTATTTTCTAGAGATTATGGAGTGTAAAATTTCTCATTATAGTAGATTATTTTGCTATTCTCGAGCCCGTAGTTTTTTCTCTTATTCAAAAGGGTTTTCCACATTACAATATGTGTATTCTTGTTGTTCCTTTTGTTGATTACTATATTTCGGCAGTACGTTATTTTTCTGTTGTTATTACTGTAAATATAACTTTCTGTGGGGGATTTATTCCCATCCGTTCGCATGCACTTGCTCATACTTTCAAGATATATATAAAGTGATTTGATTGTATAAATATCTTTTATTGTGCACTTTCAATTTGATGTATAAATTTAGAAAATCAACAAATTAATTTGGTTTGATTAATGAGAAATTCAAACCAAGTCAAACCAAACCAACCTATACATATGACTGAAATTTTACACCCCACCACAAACAAAAGAAATTTTTCATAAAATTGAGGGTAAAAACAGATAAATCAAAGAATGGAAGAATTGTATAAATTAATGAATGGTATACAAACAAGGACTGGAGGTTACCCTCGTATTTGATTCTTTCGATTGTCTCTAACCTTACACTAAAACTATTTTCATAGAAAAAAATAGTAAAGAGACCAAGTTAGAAGAATTTGGAGAATTTACACTGGAACTATATCCTATAAATTTCCTAAATAAATAAGATCAAGAATGGTTTGATTCTTGCTTTTGGGTATTATTATTTTCAGAATTTGCAGTTCCAAAACGAACCATATTTGTTCCTGGATAAGCTAATGGAGCTATTTCTTCATTATTATTATCAATTTGACTTGCAATAATAATTTTTCCTTCATTCTGAGCCAACATACATCGACCTTTCTTTTTGCCACCAGGAATATTGGTGCATGGATTTGCTCCTTTGGATGGAACTGAACCTCTTGGAAGTGATTGAATGATTAAATCAGTATTCTTTTTCAACCATTGCTCTCCTTCTAATATCCTCAATCCATAAACATTTTGAAAATTAGAGAAAATGAGGATTGATATGAAGAAATAAGATATTGATCTGCAGTAGTTGTATTTCTTGAGTGCCATTGTCATGTTAAAAGACAAGAATATCCTTGGGCCGATGGTAGAATTGCTCGTCGTGTAAGTTGTAAGTCAAAGATTAAGACGTGAAAACAGTCGCTTTGCAGAAATGCAAGAGCAATGCCAAGTGACTTTTAGTGTATTCACCGTTTTCTTTTCCCTAGGTGTTGGAAAAGATTTGTGAAAAATTGGTGACTCTTATAGTGTGTTCACCGTCCTTAAGAAATTTATATTTTTACTACGTTGATGACCGTGTATGATATAATTCCTTTAGAATTATAGAATCAAATCAAATAACTTGAATTTTCACAAGAATGCTCGAAGCTCTCGATGAGAATCAAGAAAGAAAATCAACTGAATTGTAGTGAGTCTTGTTTTTTCTTTGAGGAAGAGGGTTTGGTGAGTGAATGGAGATGAAGAATATTAAGTGATTTATATATGTAAATGCATGGGAAAATGCTAAGAATTTGACTGATAAAATCCGCGGTTTGAAGTTTGACAAATAATGGTGGGTAAACGAAAACACGTATGCTTGAAATTTAAGCACATTTTGGGTTTTTCACGATAGTACTGAACAAGGTGTACGTAGCGTTTGTTTGTGTATGAGAGAGGAATTAGTCAGTAGACCACCTAAAAAAAATAATAATAATAATAATAATAAAATAAAAAATATAAAGAAAGTCAGTGAGCCAGCTTGGCTTGATCATGTGTTTGACACATCCAGTATGGTGGTCAACCTCTATAATTCTAATCCTTTGATTAATTTTAGGGTTTTAAAATGTGGAGTTAGAAAAGATTATATGTATTGTCAAATGGACAAACTTGGATAAATTTTGAGAATAAAGATTTAACTTATATATATTTGATTATATAAAGAAAATTTACGCTCGGCATATTTTAACTATTATAATAGGTTACATGCCTTGTGACTCAAGCTTTTAAAGTTTACTTAGGTTAATATGGACTGAATAAAGGATCATAAGTTAACGCTATAGCCTCTCCCACTAACTATATTCTTGTGTATATCACAAATACGTTAGGACGATAAATGATGATCAGAAAAATGGGATTCGGAATACATAAAATATATGAAAATATGTTATGAATTCAATCTCCACAATCAACTACAGAAATAACATATTGATATATTGATTCTGATAAAAAAGGAATTACATTGAAAAATAACAGTAACTAAGGATAGTAACAGAAAAAAAGGAGATGGGAAGATAGAGCCACGGAGAGAAATAGTCGAGGGAGAGAGACCAAAGAGGGGAAGTTTCTATCAAATTCAGCCTAACTCTAGAATGCAACGAACGTATTATTTATCTCCTGATTTCCTTGGTCTCTGTCACGCGCGCACATGCTCAATTTTCAGCCAGGGTCCCATATGTAATTTGCCAAAAGCCCAAATGTGGAATCACGGCTATTTTGATTCATAACAAAAATAATTATGGGAAAACTACACAATATACCCATTAGACTCAAATTAATTACCCGTCTTTGCCTATTTAAGAATTAATTACAATTCCTACCTATCCATTCCAAACCTTTTATCCGACTACCCATTTCTTTTTTCTCTTGAACTTGTTGTACCTACATCGAATATAATTGCTTCCATAAATTGCTTTTTCTACATTATAAGTAAATTTAGTGGACATGGAATGAAAATCTACAGCTAAGTAACATTACATTTGATTAAACTATATAAATGTAAAAGCTAATTTTCACTGTAGTATATATTTGGTACACTAGAGGACATTTTTTGATGAAATATTTGAGCATTTAAGATCTAATAATATGTAAATATTAAGAAATTTTTATGTATCTATGCATAATTATAAATCTAAATATCTCTATCAAGGCGGTTTTTATTTAATTATCTAGCATAACTATATTTATCAATTGTATATAAAGTAAGAGATTATACTCCAATAGTGGCAGCTCGATGGAGTGCGGGGCCTAAAGCTAATTCATAATTTGAGGCCTTTGGAGGCAAAAATATTAATGATATTTATCTGGTATAGCTCAACCAAATTCTCCCTGAAAAATAGCATAATGTTTGGAACTATGCCATAATGATTATTGACATAATAAATTATTTATCATAAGATTTACTTATCATTATAAAGAAGTATAAAAATAATTATTTAAAATATACTTATTATATATATATAACATGAATAAAATTTGGGGCCCTATATTTTTGGGGGCCTAAATCCGTGGCTTTAGTTGCCTTGGGGTTGAGACGCCTCTGTACTCCAATATAATAAACCTAATTAAAATCTATTAAAAGCTCCATTGACAATCATTAAAAACTTCAAATCTTTGAATTTAAAAATTGGGTTTTGCAAAAATTTTATTTGTTCGGATCGAGTGTTGTTGTAAATGATTAGGAATGGCTTTTAGAGTTTAATTTATATGCCGATTTTGATTTCTTAGGGAGTTTAATCGCAAATCAGGACATATCCGTATAATTTGCGATTGACGGGAATTATTAGGTCATGGAGACTAGCAGATTGACAAAAGGTTGTTGCTTCAATACCATAGGGGGAACCGGAGACCAAAAACAAAATCGAATTGATAATTACTTGTGAAAAAGTGATTAGTAGAAGTAGGGACCTTTGTCGGAGGATCACCGGAAGAACATTTTTTGGTTGTATTAGCAACATTTAATTGATACACTATCTTGAAATTTTTATATTTTCCTTTATGCATGTATATTATGTAATTATTTTGATTTGTTTTTTATATGTTTATTTTATATAATAGTATTATAGAATAATATCTTGAAATATATTATTATATTAATATGTGGTACAGTATTTTTTAATTTTTTTTATGCATGTGTATTATGTAATAGTAGTATAGTCATATATAGTTGTCTAAAATTAATTAGTACAATTATATACTCTATTTGTATAATTATATGTCATATTGGTATCATGTGGTAGTTGGAATATTTTTTAGTTGTTTTAGTTGCATTTTTAAGTGAATTCTATTCTGAAATTATTTATATGATCATGTTTTGCTTTATCAGATTTTCTTGTGCCTATGGACATAGATTTTGTGTATTATGTAATAGTTTTTATATTTATATGCAGTTGTTGGAACGACCCCGTACAACTATATACCCTATTAATATTGTTATATACTATATTGGTATCATATGCTAGGTGATTTTTTTTATTGTATTAGCTGCATTTAATTGGTATAGTATTGGATTTTCTTTTAATAATAGTAATATAGTACAATATCTTGAAATACTTTATTATATTAATGTGATGACCCAAAGGGTCATCACTTGCTTTAATTGAATTCTGAGTCCCCGAGGCCTTGAAAGCCTATTTATCATCACCTCGATAAATGGTATATAGTATATTATTATAACATATCTAAATTTTAGTATAACCGGTAATGCACAAAATTGAGTGAATTAGATTATGTGACAACTGATAATATTTCAGTTTAATAATTGAATTAAAAAAAAAATTAAACTCTTTGCGTACAACTGTATACCCTGTAGGTATAGCTATATATTATACTGGTATCATATGTTAGTTGAAACTTTTTTGGGTCATATTAGCTATATTTAATTGGCATACTGTTTGGTTTTTCTTTAATAATAGTAGAATAGTACAATATCTTAAATTTTTTTAATTCTCCTTTATGCATATGTATGATGTAATCATTTTGATTATTTCTTTATGCGTTTGTTTTATATAGTAGTATTATAGTACAATATCTTAAAATATATTATTATATTAATATGTGGTACACTATTTTTTAATTTTTCTTTTTATGCATGTGTATTATAATAGTAGTATAGTCATATATAGTTGCATGAAATTAATTAGTTGAACCGTATACCCTATTGGTATAATTATATGTCATATCTGTATCATATGGTAGTTGAAATATTTTTTGGTTGTTTTAGCTACATTTTAAAATGAATTCTATTCTGAAATGATTTATATGACCATATTTTGTTGTGTTGGATTTTCTTGTACCTATGGACATAAATTTTGTGTATTATGTAATAGTTTTTATAGTTATATGTAGTTGTTGGAACGACCCCGTACAACTATATACCTATTAGTATAGCTATATACTATATTGGATCTTATGTTAGTTGAATCTATTTTTTATTATATTAGCTGTATTTAATTGGTACACTATTTGATTTTCTTTTAATAATAGCACTATAGTCCAATATCTTGAAATACTTCATTAAATTAATATATGGTACACTATTTTTTTATCTTTCTATTTATGCATGTGTGTTATGTAATTGTAGGATAGTCATATAGTTGTTGGAATTTTACTAGTAAAACTATATACCATGTTGGTATAGTTATATGTCATATTGGTATCATATAGTAGTTTGAATATTTTTTTGTTGTTTTATCTACATTTTGAAGTTAATTCTATTATGGAATTATTTATATGAACATGATTTGTAGTGCTGGGATTTTTTTTACCGATGGACATAGATTATG